>PVKE010000988.1:0-113905 GCA_004027555.1 Craseonycteris thonglongyai | reverse complement strand
GACAACGATGCTGCTTGTCGTTACGTGGAGGAAAAGTTTCCTAACCTCATCAGGGAGGGAGGCTACCCCTCCCTCACTGAAAACGAAGAGGAAGACGAAGAAGAAACTGAAAAGCGTGGCCTTACCCTGGAGAATCTGCAACAATTGTGCAACATGGCAAGAGCGATGCAACAATTTGCACAAGACATTGACGACAATAGGGTTCGAGCTGTCGAGTTCAGCCATCGCGTTGACGGGGTTATGTCCTTGTCCAGGGGAATTTTGAAGGAAAAGAAAAAACAAAGACAACAACGACCCATCACCCTGTTTCTCTCCAAGGTAAAGCCCCCGGCTCTCCCGTCAGCGCCTCCAGCAGAAGAGTCTCCGAGGGAGCCTAAGGCTTCTACGGGTCACGTGAGAGCCTCTCCTCCGCCACCCACGCAAGACTCTTCGCCTCTCAGAAAGCCATGTTGATTCATGTTTATTACTGTATAAGGTTTTGTCATTCACCTTATTAATTAGCACTGACACGTTTAAGTAAATACGTATACTGTTGTCATTTTTGTCTTAAATGAGTAAAGTATGAATACTGTTTACATATTTAAAACATTCTTGTACCCGCATACACGAAAATTCCTAGGGGCCAATCCTACTTCGCGGTTTTTCAGCTTTCGAGGAAGGTTCTGGTCCCCATTAACCGCGAAAAACGAGGGATCGCTGTACCTCTTGTCTTTTTGAAGAACACTTTACCTTGAACTCGGCTGATTTGGGGGCTTCCTCTGAGCAGACACAGGAGAGTGGGATTTTTCACATTTTGCTGGTTCTGTTGTAAGGAGGGAAAAGAGCCTGATGAACCACACTTGGCTTTGGATGCTTCTGCTTCCAGCTCACTCCTAGGTCCCACTTCATCTGCCAGAGCAAGTCACATGGCGAAGCCAGAGGCAGGCCAATGGGCCAGGGAAGCAGCATCTTCTCTAGAAGGGAAGAGGGACTATCTGTGAACTTGGGGACAGTGTAGCACAGGCAAGTGATTACAGGAAGGGAGAGGTACCATAAGGCTAGGAAGGGAAAGGAGCTGAATCTGCCTGGAAGTCAGGGAGAGCTTCATAGAGGAGGAAACGTATGAGTTGGGTCTTGAAGCATGTGTAAGAGTTCACCAGGCAGAGAAAACAGGAAACATTTAGAATGAAAATGCAAATGACAAGGCATGAAATGGTGAAAAAGCTGGTGGTGCTCTTGGTGGCTGGAGCGCGGAGATGGAGGGGTTAACTCTGGACGAGTGAACTGGGCCAGGACACACGTGAGGAGTCAGGAGTTTCCTCTAAAAGTGATGGGGAGGCACTGAGGTTTCTGAACAGGGAGATACGATTTTGAACCCTGGGGTAGGTGGAGGGAGGGATGTTTTCATCCTAAATACAGAGAAGCAGTCAAATAAAAGGGGGCCCTAAATTAGGCAGAAGCCCCCACCCCACTCCCTAAGGAGGCAAGGTTTTCTGCACTGAAGCTCCTGTAGGACCATCTCCCTTCCCGAGGTGGCCCCTTCTGGTACAGTTGCTGGCGGCCAGGTAACCACGTACAGGGGTGCAGCAGGGGCCGCCGTCCTGGCGGGGCTCAGCCCCACGGACCCGCCTGACCCCGCGCCACCCCCCACCTCCCACCCTCCGCGCCAAGAGAGAGGCTCGTCCCGGCCTCCGGAGGCCTGGCCTGGCGGATATTTGTCTGTGATACGATTGTAATTTGGGCCCCATTTGGCCGCAGTAAATTGTCCTGTTTGCACAGCGCCAGGCTGAAATAGCCCGGCTCGCGCGCCCCAGGAAATGAGCTCAGGGCCAGGCGGCCGCGGAGAGGGCGCTGCAGCCGCCCCGGCGCTCCCCGCGCCCCCGCCGGCCCGCGGGCGGGCGCAGCTGCTATTTTTTCATTGGACCGACTTAAATGAAACAGGTCATTTGAATGGTGATCATGAAAAAGGGCCCCAAAGCATTCTGCCACCGAAAGCTCTGAGCAAAGTGGGACACGCTGCAATGGGGACTCAGGAGGCTGCAGCAGCCGCCTTTGGGGGGGTCGAGGGTGGGGGGAACCGTGGCTTAGTCTAAGATGGGCTTCTTGGCCCACCTCCCACGAGGCAATAAAGAAAGCCAAAAGCCGTGGTGACACATTACAATTTTACAAAAACGATGTCTCACTAGGGCTCCACAGCCATGGAAGGGGACATTTGAAGCACCTGCGATTCCCACCTTCCCATCCCCTGCGTGCAACACAGCAGCTATTTAATTTCTCTAGCTTCTGGCGGGTCTTCACCCCTACTCATACCCAGACTTGTCAACGTTGTAATAATCATGCATATATACAATTCTGTGCTCCTTTTTTATTTATTTATTTATTTTACCTGCCTTTAATTTGTAAATACTGTCCCTTATGACACAGTTTGCTGATGCTAATTTATGTTAGTGGCACAGGGCTGCTGTGGATGGAGGTGCCCTGTTACAGGACCACCCCCCTCTGTTGGCTGAAGAACGTGTCTCCAGTTTTTCCCTCTCATAAATAATATCGCAGTAAATGTCTCTGTAGATATAGAATTGTTCTTGCTTCCTGATAACTTATTTCCTTAGGATTCATTCCCAGGAGGAAGATTATTGGGCCAAAGGCGGTGAACATTTTTATGACGCTTGGTATTATGGCCAAATGGCTTTCCAAAAGGGTTGTGTCTGATAATTTACAGTTTTAAAAGGAGGGGCTAACCAAAAGGGTGCACTGCGCTTCCCTATCCACACACAAAGGCCGTGACCTTGGGGGTCAGAAGAGCCAATCCCAGAGGGCGGCTCCAGGTGAGGGCAGAGACACAGGTGAAAAGTGACTAGGAAGGATGGGTAGGAAAACCCTCCCCGCAGGGCCAGTCCTTTCTAAAAGGGCAGGCTTCCTGGATTTTGGACTCCTTCTGGCTTCTCTGTCACATGTACGTTCAGACCAGTCAATCCCAAGCCCCCACCTCACTGGGCACCCCTCAGAGCGTCTCCTGTCAGGGATGCCTGGAAGGGCCTAGCCTTGGCCCTGAAATAGCATGATTTGCTAAGCCAGCTCTATGAGGAGCTATTTGCACCTTTGGCTTCCTGTCACCTTTGTTTTCTGTGACGCAGAACAGAGTTAACCCCTCAAAGACAGGCTAAGGAGAGGAGGCAGCTGGAATTTGCTCTGGGAGAAGCTGGCTACCTCACAATGCACTCAAGTCCTTGCCAGGTTGGGTTATGGTGAAATCTTCTGTGTTACCTGGGTCTGGGATCTCCTTGGCAGTTGACAGTTTATCCCAGGAGTTTTCAGACTTGGGAACATTGGTGAAACCCTGACAATGGCTTTTAGGTCCCTGGGACAGCACTGATGTGGCCAATCCATCCTGAACTTTGATTTGCACAAGGTTGGGGCTCACGTGCTGAGTGGTTCGCCCTAAGAGCACAGGGGTTAGTAGCAAGGAGGAGAAAGCAAGTCTGTCTTCTCTATGCCCAGTTGTCCCCCACAGATGCTTTCTTCCTACAGTGTTGCCAGGAAAGTAATACATCAGTCCCTGGTGTCAGCTGGGGTGACATCAGAACAACTGTGGGAGAAAGAACACCAGTGAATCGGATGGTTGGGGTGTGGACAGCAGGTGTTTTGTCTTCAGGTGCATCTTGCTGTCTCAGTCAGGTGCAGAGGGTCTCTACCATGGTGGTTTCTTTTCTGGACTCTGATGCTGAACTGCCCGGGTTTGAACCCCAGCTGCCCCATTGAATAGCAGTGTGACTGTGGGCAAGTTAGGTAGCTTCTCTGTGCCCTAGTTTTCTCAGTTCTAAAACAGAGAATAACCCCTCAGAGGGGTTGGGAGGATTAGAGAAGATGGCTTATGAGGCATCTGACATATATTGAGTGCTAAAAAAAAATGCAATTTGTTTGGGGGGAAAAATGAGTGTTGTTCCATTTAACACACACCCTGTGATTGTCCCGTGGATGCAACATCGCGCTATGGGCTGAGCCGGGGGAGACCTCTCGGAGTTGCTGCCAGGGTGGCAGGTGGGAAGGCAGGCCCGCGCTCACGCACAGCATGGCCAGGGCCGTGAGAGGAAACCCTGTAAGGGCCGGAGAAAGGAGAGGTCCTCCCTGGTTGGGGAATTGGGAAAGCTTCTTTGATAAAGCGGGGTTTGAGTCCAGCATTCAAGAATGTGTAGGATTGTAAAATCTTGAGGGGGAGCCATCATTCCCGGTGGGAGAAAGAGCGGAAGCCAAGGTAGGGAGGTAAGAGAGGGGAAGCCCTGTCGCCCATCAAAACTACCCCTGAACATCCGACAACTTCTCAAACTCTTCAATGCCAGGACAACAAGCTCACCCTCCCTGCTCATCCTGAGGGTCGTGTGCTTCGCACCCAGATCAGAGAAGCTCCTGCGTCGATAGGCTGGTTCCATGATTTGGGGTCACAGTAGCTCCCCCTCCATCCTGAGGCTTTCCTACCCCAGCTGGGCCCCCCAAAACCAGACATCTGCACAAGACCCCACAGTCGAGCCCTGACTGCTGATGTCTGGCCCTGTCCTGGAAAAGTGCAGATTGGGGACTGCAGGAAGGAAGCTATTTTCTAGGAAAGGCATGGATTTAAGTCCCAGCTCTGCTTGTCGCTGGTTGTATGCACCTAGGCAAGTGGCTAAGGGCTCTGACCCTTGGTTTCCTGGTCTACAAAATGGGGCCAGTAATAACTGTGTCCATGCCTCAGCCCCCTCCATTTACCTACAAAATGGGGACAGTAATAACTGTGTCCATGCCTCAGCCCCCTCCATTTACCTACAAAATGGGGACAGTAATAACTGTGTCTATGCCTCAGCCCCCTCCATTTACCTACAAAATGGGGACAGTAATAACTGTGTCCATGCCTCAGCCCCCTCCATTTACCCTCACCACTGTTTGGACTGTTTTGAGGAACAAGGAGTCCAAGTGCCTGCCCTTTGGGAGCTCCTCTTAGTGCCCCCCAATGAAGTGTCCAGGGGCTCTGTAACACAACCAAGGTCTTGGGAATGGGCAGGGCGGGCAGCAGCAGCGATGGGCAAGGTGATCCAACCTTGTTCGTCTCACTGGGGCACCTGGGAGGACATGAGGAGCGGTCCAAGCTCCTGAGACCCGCCGGGCTCTCTCTCTAGCTTTCTTCTCCATCTGCGCCCCCTCCCCCTTCCAATAAATTCCCAGTTTGCTTAAGTTAGCCGGAGTCTAAGTTTATGGCTTGCAGTCAAGCAAGCCTCCCAATTCAGCACTTCTATCCCGCTCATAGATTTGTCAGAGAGATTAAAGATAAACACAGGTGACAGGCACATTGCAAGGGCGGCCGAGATGGTTGTCACGATTACTAGTCTCAGTTAACGTAATCTTCACAGTAACCCCTGTGGGAGGCAGGCGGCACACCTACTTGTCAAACAAGGAAGCAGAGGCTCAAAGAGCTCAAGCAGCCCTCCCAAGTTCCTTCTCTGCATGGCGAGGGGACTCGATCCTAGCTAGGCGGGACTGCAATGTCCTGGAGCCACACACCGGCCCTCACTGCCTCAGGGCCCCTTCCATGCTGGGACGCCCCACCCAAGCGTAGCCCATCAGCTGTGCTTCCAGAATGCTGCGGCAGCTGAGGGATCGGCCAGCAAAGCAGGGCAGGTCCAAGAACATTGCTGGGGGGGGGGGGGGGGCGCCCAAGCCCTCCACGTGAGCACCCTGCCGCCCAGGGCTTGTCCCTGCTGTCTCAGGTAAAACTCTGGAAACCTCAACCCCTAATTACCGCCTGGCACAGGGCACCCAGTGGTTTCCGGGTGGCTTGTATTGACTCACGCAGTCTTCATAGGACATGGGTCCGGGCTAAATTTAAGCGCCGTCACAGACAATTTAACAGTTTTCTGTGGGGGGGTAATTTAATGGTAAACCATAATTACCGATACAACTGATACCTTAATTCCCCAAACAATCTGTGGAGGTGTGTGGTATTCAAATCAGTCCAATTAGAATTCCATCCTCTCATAATAAAATACAGCATAATTGCTAATTGTTTCCCTGGCTCGCAATATTTTAAGGCAGAAAGTTGGGTTTGTTTTTTAATATGGCTTTTATTTTAAAGTATGTGTTTTCAATTGTGGACCCTGGCCCACGAGAGGGAAAGGATCCAGGTCCCTGTACTCTGGGCTCCCAGGAGGGAAGGTGGGGGGGGCCCCGGAGCTTCTCCCCTAGGCCAGAGCAAGAGGCCTGCAGAGGGTCAGCCATGCAGGGGTGCCACTCATGTGGGAGGTCCGGCTCGTAGCAAGGCCAGGAGACGCTCTGCTGATAGAAGCCACTTGAGTCTTAGGGCCCTTCTGATGAGCAAAGCATTCTGATAAGTGCCCAAGTCGCAACTAAAAGCCAGGAGGAGGTGGGGCAAGTTATTGAACTTCCATGTGACTCAGTTTCCCAATCTGTAAAATGGGTATAATAATGGCCTCTCCTTGTACGGTTTGTTGTGACTACTGACACAGTGCCTGCCACCCAGCTAACACTCCAAAAATTGTAGCTGTGCTGTATCATACATTCATTCATTAGTTCACAGCATGTAAGTCCAGATAAGTACTGAGCACGGTATGGGCCAGGCGTGTAGGTGCTAGGGATAAAATAGTGAACATTCCAGACTGAGGCCCTGCCTTTTCCATTCTGGCCCCTGTGAGAGTGATGAGCTCTGGTTCACATGGTGTGGTCAGGGAAGACCACCCCATAAGGTGGCATCTGAGCTTCTCAACCCTAAGAAGCTGGGTTTACAGATGAGGAAACTGAGACTCGAGGGCTAAACTGCAGGCGGCTTACATAGAGCCATGTTTGGGAAGGGTGAGCTGGGAGGAGATCTCAGTGGGAAGGTACTAAGCAGTGAACAGCACTGAGAAGGCATGCGGCTGTGATCACAGCTCTCTACCTCTAGTCTGAAAGATGTCCTCAGGGTCACCTGGAGGTCACAGCAGAGGAGAAAGTGCTTAGGCAGTGGTTTGAGGAGACCTGGCTTCAGATCCTGGCCCTGGACCAACTTGCTGTGAGACCTGAGCCAACCACTTCACCTCTCCCAGACAGCATCTGTAAACTGAGAGCAAGATGTGTCACAGCGTCCTTGGCAAGGGTTGTATGGGATCATGTGTCTCAAGAACTGGGCCCGCAAGAAGGTCCAAGTCGGTTCCCCTACTGAAACTGAGGCCCCGAGAGGGGAAGTGACTTGCCCAAGGTCACACAGCAAGTTGTGGAGAGAAAGTCGGGTTTTGCTCCCATGTTCTTCTCACCCTTCCTGACGGCCAAGAGGCAGCTTCTTCTATGGCCAGGTAGAGGGTCTTCAAAGGCCAGTGGCTGACAGGCAGCAGGTCAGAGAGCAAGTTTCAAAGGAGGGGGACACCCCACATTGATATGCATCTGAGTTAGTACAAAGTAAGCCATCTTGGTTTCGAATTCACGCTTTCATTTATTCAGCTGCTGGGCCTGTTGGAAGCACTGGGAGGAACAGAGCCGTCCCCAGGGGCTGGGGAAGGTTGGAGGGATGATGGGGGCTGGTCTGAAACGAAGACATATTGCTCTAGGACAACCCCCTTGTGCTGAGCAGCCCTCTGGCTTTCCCAGACAGGCCCTCCCCTCGCCATTTGACAAACCCCACTTCCCAGCTGAGATCCAAGGGGCCTCCGAGATTAAAAACCTGGTCACCCACTGGTTATGGGGCAAATGGCTGCTATTACCAGAGGGCTCCAGGGGCCTGGGAACCCAGCGAGGGGTGGGCAGGCACGTCTTATCCGGGGCCAGAGCCATTCACTGCCCCCACAGGGGTGGGGCCCGGGCCCACCTGAGCTGCCCGCACCTCGCGGTAATTACCCCTCTGGCTGACCACTGCACAGACCACCCCGCGGGTGGGAATCTGGGTCCAGGCCGAACGGGGCTTGGCTTGCTGTTCAGGAGCTCCCCTTCCCACGACTGGGCCCGGACGACATTCAGACTTCCAGCAGCCTATGGGAGAGGCAGTGACATTCAAGGGCGGAGTTCCTAGGACCGGGGGTTGACAGGCTGGGAAGGCTTTTGGGGTCGAATTCACACTTATAGCCCAGGGACCCCTTCTGCTCCCATGCCCTCAGAGGCCTTTGGACTCCCTGGTTCCCCAGCTCATAACCTCTGTGATGGCAGATGTAACTGGTACACTGAATCATCACAACTCCTAATACCGTCAAAATGCAACTTTATTTTTGTCTCCCACCTGCCTTTAAATTTTCTTTGGTGAGAGCAGTCTCCCTTGTTTCGGAATGAAAACTCTCCCAGGCCCATGACCTTTCTGCCCACTCTTAGGTTCAAGAGACTCCTAAAGTTGGGGAAGCCGGGATGGCTCATTAGGTTAAGTGCTCACTTTGCAGCCCCAGGGACCGAGGATTGAATCCTGGCCCCAGCCTGTCTGGACCCATATGCTGATCTGGGTGTGCTTCCCATACAGGAGGCCCCAGTTTGGTTCTCACCTCCCAGTTCAGCCCCCAGCTTGAGGGGGGTGTGCCTCCAATGCAGAGGCCTCAGCCCAGTTCCCACCCTGGGTGGCCCCCTGTCTACCTGTGTGGAACCAAACCATGTAGAAAACTGATGATGTACAACTATGGAGACTGCTCTGGGCCCTCCCCTTTCTCTCTGTCTGTCAAAAACAATAAAATAAATCTTAAAAAATAGAATTCTGAAGTCACTTTTAGTCACAAATACCGACTCAGTTCAGACACCAGGATTTTTGGGTTCTGTGCAATATTACTGGAGCAAGAATGGAGAAACAATAACTAAAATCAGAGAATGTCTACCTTTGTATTCTGACACAATTCTCATTTACTTACTCATTCTGCAAACTCTGATTGAGGGTCCGCATGTGGTTGATGGTGGCTGGGCAAGCTCCACAGATACAAGAGACATCTGGATGCGTGTAGACCTGCACCCAGCCACTCATCTCACAATGACCAGAAGCTCAATGCCACCCTGGCTGAGAAGAATCTCATTTGTATCTCTGCTTGGGCAACCATCAGGAAGCATGGTGCTCTAGAGTCTAGGGCACACTTCTAAGGCCCTCATCTCATTCCACCCTCAGCAGTACCCATTTTACTGATGGGACAACTGAGTCTGAGAGAGATTAACTAATGCCTGACAATGCTGAGTCAGTAAATGGCAAACTTCAGGGTCTAGCCAAAGTCTTCTAGTCCCAACTTTGGAGCTCTCTGCTTCACCACAGGCCTTCTGTGCTTTTAGGGCCACTATCTGACCCTCTCTTTTGCTGTCTGTGTGGAAGAAAAGCGAGGCAGGGAATTTACACACTGAGAAATAACCAGGGAGGAAGGACAGGCAAGCTGAATCCTTCCCTGTGATGCATAGAAAGCAGCCAGGTCTCAGACCAGGGAAGCCACAAGGCAAAGGCTTTTAACTCCAGAAATCTGAGGACCCATGAAAGCTCTGGAGTGCTACTGGTGAGAGGAAGAGCCTTGAGGAATTATCAGAAGGACTGAAAACACTATTTGAAAGTTGAAGAGAAAAGCAGCTCCTGGCTCACATTCAGCCTCTCAGCCACCCCAACACTAGCAGAGATTGTCTTTTCCCAAGAGTTCAGAAAGAAGTCCCAGAATAGAGCCTCATTGGCTCTGGTGGGTCATGTGACCCTCCCTAAACCAATTACTAAAGCTGAGGGATTCCGTGACTTGATTGGCCAGGCCTGGGTCATATGATTGGTCTGAAGTGAGGCGAGCTGGGGTCAGTTCCCCCTGAACTACATGTATTGCAGGCAGGGAAAGAGCTATTACCAGAAGAAGGAGGTTGGGTGGAGAAGTGGGAAATTAGATAGGAAAGAGGGCTTTGTACAGATTAAAGATTTCTGCTTTACAAATTGGCAGTGGGCTCTAGTGGATGCTTTTACACAGGGAAAAGATATTCTTGACATGGGTTCAGGGAAATAGCAATGAAGTTGCTGTGGTTCATGACTTTTAATCATTCGATGTCAATGAAACATACATTGTACCTATTAATGTAAATAACAGCACTATAGCTCAATCACTAAGGGAGTAAAACATGAATTCTGTCACCAGTGATTTTGAGGGAGTTACTTGACTTCTCTATGACTCAGTTTATTCATCTGCACAGTGGGTGTAATACCAGTAGCTGTTCCTAGTTTTCTTTTGTGTGTGTGTGTGCCGATTCCATGAATTTATAGACGTAAGGCACTTAAAGCCGGGCTCAGCCAGACTGTTTGCTTCAGTTCCCAGGAGTCAGGACACCTCAGGTCCTGTGGGAGCTTCCAGCTCTAGCTACACAGACCTGACTGGGCGGCAGTACCCAGCCTGCACAGTGACCCACTTGCCCGCTGCCCTCTGCAGCCTCCCCTGGCTGACAAACAGGAAGGTGGCAGGGCTGCCTGGGTGCCCATCCCACCCCCACAGCCCTGTGTCTGGCCCCAACCCTCGTCTCTACTCGAGGCTGCGGTGAACTTGGATGGTGTTACTCTCACCGCAAGCCACAGCCCGTCACAAATCACCCTGTGGTGAGTAGTGAGCACATTTATAATTGATGAAATCAGGGGGTGAGGGGTGAGAGCTCAGTGCCAGGATGTTTAGTAAACAAAGCCCTGGGCCCTTGAGTGGGGCAGGGATGCTTGAAAGAACACAAGGGGCCCATCTCCCGCCCAGAGTGCCTGAAAGGCCCCACCTGTCAACTTTGTTTTGATTATCCAACTTAGTTTTGGAAATTTTCAGTCCTACAGAGGAGTTGCAAGAATGTTATAAAATGCTACATCCTAACACCTAGTCACCCATTCTTCACATTTTGTCGCATTTGCTTTAGTTCTTTCTCACTCTACATACATATATGTAATATTATAATAACATTATTATTTTGAGTCTTTTATATTGCTGAACCATTCGGGAGTAAGTTGCAGAGATCATGACCACCCCTCCCTAAATATTTCAAGGATATGCTTTTAGATACCTTCAGAAGAATGATCGACATCAGGAAATTGAGTATCAGCCCAATACTAGGATCTGACATACAGTCCATTTTACAATCCCACCGATTGTCCAATAACATCCTTTATAACAACTTCTTTTTTCAATCTAGCCTGACAAACTCTTCAATAGGCAGGATCTCAGAGGCCCATGACCACCCCCCTTCCCCATCCCCCCCCCCCCACCCATCACTGGCCAGGACGCCACAGTCAGGTAGGAGGGATGAAGCTATAGTCAAGTCAGAGAACAAGGCCAAGCTTGGGATGACAAGTGGGGCAGACTTAAGAGCTAGCTAAGCTTGGAGAGCCCTGGAAACTTCTTCCAGAGGGTCCCAGGGGATGGGAGTCCAGGTGAGCACGGGGAGGGGCACACAGGTTCTCAAAGGTGCCCAAAGGAGACAGGAGTCTCCCATGCCTCCTATTACGACCTCCAATCCCTGAGCTCAGATAGGCGGGGGCTGCTGTGTGAGGAAGATCTTTCAGGCACAGGAGCTGGGAAGAGAGAAAGCCTTGTGATTGGACTAAGTGGCTAATTTGCATATTTACTTAACAAGTGTTTATTGCACCCTTGCTGTGAATGGAGACCTATCCTAGGTGCTGGAGATAAAGCTGGCTACGGCCCTAGCCCTAGCCTCATGGTGTTTACATGCTGTTGGGGGGTGCGATCATTTGAATTGTTGTTACAAAAATAGTCACTCTCCTACCCATCCCACCTGTCCCCACCCACATGTTTGCACACCTGTGGTAGGGGTGGAGAGGAATGTATTTCTCCACTCCACTACTGTTGGACTTGGTCATGAAGCTTCTTTGGCCAGGAGAATGTTAGCAGCGTGTCATGAGCATCCTTCAATATGCGGTGAGCTTCAGCTTGGCTTTTAAGTTGCCGTCATTCTCTCTGGGAAGAACATACCTCCAAGCTGCTGGAGATCAAAGAAATACTTGGAGCAGACCTGCACCCAAGCCCCAGCCTGGAGGCACCGTGCCCTCACTGACCCACAGGCTCATAAATAGGAAGAATAAACGTGTGTTGTTTTAAGCCCCTAGTGTGAGGGCGGTTTGTTATGCAGCATTATTTCAGCAATAGCTGACTAAGATGGGCAGAGGTGGAATTTAAACAAGTCAAATAGTGAATGTGTGCTGTCAGGGGGTGATAAGAACAGGCAGACAGAAGGTTGGAGAAGGGGAAGAGGGGGGTGAGTGTGAGAATAGATAACGGTGCCCGGAGAAGGCTCTATGATAAGGGAGCAGAAGTCTGAAGGAAGTGGGGCAATG
This sequence comes from Craseonycteris thonglongyai, assembly GCA_004027555.1. Classification (NCBI taxonomy): domain Eukaryota; kingdom Metazoa; phylum Chordata; class Mammalia; order Chiroptera; family Craseonycteridae; genus Craseonycteris; species Craseonycteris thonglongyai. The sequence continues at coordinate 101,670 of PVKE010000988.1, read as the reverse complement.
AGTCCTGTGCTTATCTAGGGTAGGGAATTTCAGGCAGAGGAAATAGCAAGTGCAAAGGTCCCGAGGCCAGGCATGAGCTTTGTGTAGGCACAAGACTGTGTGGCTGGAGCAGAAAAAGCCAGCAAAGGGAGGGGGCGGGGGTGGTGGTGACAGGGAAGGGGCTGGGAACAGATCCTGTGGGAAGGACGTGGAATGTTATTCACATATCTAATATAACTTGTTTCTAGATGTCTGATAAAAGAGGCAGAGAACATGTGAAAAGGCAGAATCAGGGAGGGGGTTTCCCTGGTTGAGCCCCCCTGCCCTGTTTGGGGATCTGTAAGAACAGGACCCGTGTAAGCCACAGTCAAACCAGTGTCCTGAGGCCTTTTCCCAGCCCTCATTCTGCGGCTTTTCTTTGAGGTTCCCCCCTCCCTTGTCTCTGTGACTCTTCCTACCCCTACTCTCCTCCCTCACTCCAACACCCCACTGCCTTTTCTGCTCCCCCTCCAACTGGATCTCCCCCAACACTCAGCCCCATCTGGTCTCTGAAGGTGGGGATGACTCCCCACTGTGTCTGAGACCCTGAGCACTCCATGTGTGCTCCTCTCCCACGGGACTCGGTTTAAACCGAGCCCACCACAGGGGAGGGGCTCTCGGAGGACTGTCTGAAACCTAGGAGCTCCGCAGACCCCCTGGGAGTCCATTCAAGTTCACAGGTCAGCCCTGGCTGGGCTACTGGCTTCGATTTTCTAAAATGCTGATTTTATGTCACTCCTCAGTCCCTACCTTGGGTGGGTGGTTGTTCTTCCCGATGGGATGAAGGAACCCTCCTGGGCTGGTACCAAAGTGCTTCTCCAATTAGGTCTCAGCTCACCTTTGCTGCTCGAGTAGACCCTCCCCTCCAACGTAGCAGGACCCCATCCCTCTGCCCCGGCCTCAAGGACACTTACAGCCAAGCCTTTGCCTTACCTTGTGATCCACAGGTATGTACTGGGGGCCTACTGTGTGCAAGGCACTGTCCAGGGTGCGGAGGAGCAGGGAGCACCCAGCAGACCCCTGTCCTCACGGAGTCTCTCCAGTCCCAAGGCTTCCCCCGGACCCCGGGTGCCTCCACCCACCCTCCAGTCTGGGCTACTCAGGACCTCAGTGACCAATGCCTCTCCTGCCATTGGGCTATTAGGCACGTAAGCATATCTTGCCTTGTATCTGATTATTCTTTTAGATGAAGATTTATTATTATAATTTTTATTGTAAAAGTAGTAAGTGCTCACTTACCTTTAAAAAAACAGATGGGTGTTTTCAGCTGCTGGCTTCCATATGCCTTCCTAGCAGAGGAGAGCAGAACGGACTTACTTCCCCAGTGGCAGGTGAGGCCAGCACCAGGGACCCCCACAGTAATTTGGATGTGAGTTATGGTGCAAACAAGCAAATCAAAGCCTTTTCTGAGAGCAGCAAGAGTTTCCCAGGGGTGGGAAAGAGAAAAGAGAGAACATAAGAGAATTGAGTTGTTGATGGACATTGGGGGGAGACCCACAGTTCTGGAAGTCCAAGAGAACTGGTTAAGATGCAGAGCCCCAAAAGTCACCGGGAGACCCCCACTGCTGACTGTGTGACCTCAACCTCTCTAAGATGCTGTTTTCCCCCATGAGAACGGGCATCGCCACAAAAACCCTTTGTAAACTGTGATGTTGGCACCAATGTGAGGTGTGCTGCTTCCCTGGGCAGGGGCCTGGTCTGTTTGCCTCTTCCCACACTGGGTCCTGAGCCACTGGAGCACAAGGACAACAGTCATCCAGGTTCTCCTCTGAGCCCTAGTGCCCAGCACTGGGCAGGTGGGAACACAAACACATTTACCATGCACATGCTGTGTAGTAGACACCCCACACACATGGCTGCACGGAGCCTGGGTGCTCAGCTCCACCCTCTCTACAGGTGGGAATATCAAGGCTTACAAAGGTGACCTGACAGCCCCAGTAGTGACAGAACCAGCACTCAGACCCGAGGAATGAGTGAGTGAGGGATGAACGAAGTGAAATGGAGCAGAGGTCCGTGTGATCTCTGGTGAGTTGATCTCTGGTGAGTCTTAGCCTTGACTCTCAGTGGCCACAGCAGCACTGCCGTGTCTCTGGTGCCCTTGGGCATCTCCAAGGAGCCCTGCGCCATGCATGGCATGGAGGGCAGACCCCAGGGTTCAGGTGTGGGCACGTGCTGGCATCAGCATCTCTGCCCAGGGTGCAGGACATCGCTCCTGGCCACTCCGGCCGATTCCTCACAGCCTGCTCTACAGGGGCAGTGTCCCAGCGCTGCTATAAATAGCTCTCCTGGGCTCCAGACGGCTAGTTGGCAAACACTGTAATTTGCTGAAAAGTTTGGAATGTGTCTAAAAATGAAGGCAAACGAGACCAGCCTTGAGGGGGTGCGACCGGCGTATCCATTTCAGAGCAGGCCTGCACCACTGTCCTGCTTATGCGGGCACTGCGGGCACTGCAGGCACGGCTTCAGGGACAGGGGACAAATGTGAGTCTAGGAAGTAAATATTATCATTTCTACCGACAGAGGCCACCAGCCACTGCCTGTATTGGCTTCACCTCTGACCTTCCTGTCCAAAGCAGAGGGGCTGCCTCTGTTTAACCCTTTATGGGGCTGTGCTCACTAAATTGAAGAGGCCGCCATGAGCACGTAAGGATTGTGAGAGCCAGAAGGAACCCCCCACATAATCTCATCCAACTCGCAGTTTGTACATGAGGAAATGGTTCGACCAAGGCCAAACAGCAAGTTGCAGCAGAACCAGATTCAGCTTGAGGTCGCTGGGCTCCCAGTTTGGTGCCAAGTCTCGGACCCACGGCCTCTTGTGAGGGGCCACCTCTCATGGGCTGAGGGAAGGGGCCCGGGCTCTGCTGAGTGCTAACATCTGACAAGGCCCTGAGACGGTCTGAAGTTCGGGGTGGATCCTCACTGCGCCTGGGAGGCACAGCTGTCATTACATGGCCACAGGGCTAGTCTCCTCTCACCCACCAACCAGAGAAAGGCGGAAAGGGAACTCACCACTCTGTCCCCAAGCCAGGACCAATCAGGGCTTTTCCCAACTACAGGTGGAGCTCATTGCCTTAAAAGTTTATGTTTTGTGCTGTCTTCAGGGGCTTTGCCTTTCCCTTAAAGCAGGTGTCCTCAAACTTTTTAAACAGGGGGCCAGTTCACTGTCCCTCAGCATGTCCACACATGCACACTGCGGGCCCGGGATGAGTCGTCTGCTAAGGACAGGCAGTGTTGGCAAAAACACCCAGCGGGCCGAATAAATGATTTAGGCGGGCCACATGTGGCCCGCAGGCCATCATTTGTGGACCCCTGCAAGGAAGAATCAGAGCCCTGAAAATGGTGGTGGCCTGGGAATCAGGAATCCTGAGATGGAGCCCCGTATCCCAAACTAGCTCACTCCGTGACCTTGAGCAAGTCAGTTACCTTCAAGGAGCCTCAGTTTACCCACAGGTAGAACTATGACAATGAAAGCTTCCATTTACGAAGAACGTAACCATGTGCTTTGCACACACCAGCTCTTTGTCCTCCTAACTGTGTGCACAGATATGTTCTTATCCCATTTCACAGATGAAGAAATGAGACAGAGACAGTAGATAAGTTGTCTGGGACCACACTGTTTTTTAAAACTTTGAAGCTCACTGCACTAAGACGCTCTGAGGCCCCTTTCAGCCCTAAAAAATGTGCCTTTGGTGACTCCAAACCCAGTAGGAACTAGCAATAGCTTCAGTTGGTAGCTCCTAGCTCTTGTCTGCTAAGAAGCTTTGTTTAAGGCAGGGGCAGGCAGGGAAAGGGGCCAATTCACATCCATGGAAAGGCTGTATGTCCAGAGGGAGCCCGGCCGGTGGCGCCGAGGCCCATCAGCTCTGGCCATACCTCTCTGCAGAAGGCACCTGCCTCCCTGCGAATCCACCCTGCAGGGAATTGTGGCTGTGAAGCGACATCTCGTGGTCAGTTGTCATACTGCACCTCAGCGGAACTCGGGTCTCATTTCCAGGACAATAAAGAATGAGGGGCAATATTAGCAATATTAAAGATTTAGAAAGTAATCTAAATTATTTGTAATGTTTTTTAAAACACACAGGCATCAGGGCCTCACCCCAGACCTAGAGAAGGAGAACCTCACGGAGAGGGAAGGGGGATCTGTTTTTTAGGCCCAGGTGATTCTGTTGTTGCCTAGCTGAGAACCCCCAGTACAAATGGCTTTTAACGGAGGGTTGCCCAGTGCTGGTCAGAAGAACTTCTCATTTCAGTGCCTCCACCTGGTGTTTCACTTCTGCCTGAGCCATGCGAACTTTCTAGGCAGCTGGCAAAACTAAATCCATTAGGCATTATTTACAAAAGGAAATCTAGTTGTAGCTTAAATTCGATTTGTGCCTTATTAGGAAATAAAAGGGCAGCTAGTAAAAAAAAAAATGTTAATATGGAAATGGAATTGGTCAGTTTAGATTAATGTCAATGAAATTTAGTCCATGGGTAGAGGATATAGGAGTCTTTTTATTTTTTATGTTGTTTAATGGAGTAGTTCTCAATTGGGGGCAATTTTGCACCCCAGGGGACATTTAGCAATGTCTGAAGACATTTGTTTGGTTGTCACAACAGGGGGATGCTACAGGCATCTAGTGAGCAGAGGCCAGGGATGCTGTTGAACATCCTACCATGCACAGGACAGCCCCCGACCTCCCCCCTGCCAATGACAAAGAGTGATGTGGTCCAAAATGAGGCTCAGAGCCCTGCTTTGATGAGCAGTGAAGGCTCCCACCCTCGGGCACCCTGAGGGTAGGGACTCTGACTCCTTCATCCTTGGCACCAGGACCGGGAGAGGGGCATGTTCTTAGTCCACACTGAATAACAGGACTGTAGGGAGAGGTACTTTGAGGAAAATCCCCCTACATGCACACAGTTCTGGGTGTATTTCTACATGACACAGACCTCCTAAAGCTGAAAAATCTCATTCTCCAGCTGGGCAATGCCCAACTGGACCAATTACCGCCTGGGAAATGGGACAGATGACAAGGAGAGTTCAGTCCCAGGATACAACAGGTTCAACCTTAGGTCCTCTAAGCTGTGTGACCTTAAGCAAATCACACAACTTCTCTGGGCCTTGGTCTTCCTCTGTAGAGTGAAGCTAACACATCACCTCCCAGGCTGTTGTGAGGGTTAAATAGCATCATGTTCATAAAATGCTTACCCTAGAGCCCGGCCCTGTAAGTGCTCATTAAATATCGGCGATTATGGCTGTTACTATTTTTCATGTCTGGACTTGGTTGTGTGTGGCTGCTGCTCTGCCAGGAACAAGCTATCGGCCACATTGTACTTGAACATGAGTAACAGTGAAGCGTAACTAACAGACGCAGCAGATAGAGGCAGAGGCGCCGAGGCCCACTGACTCAGACGCTCTGAGGGAGGAGCCTGGGAATACGCATGTGTAATAAACTCCCGAGTCAATCTTACAGTTGGGCAAATTTAGGCCATCTGGCCTTAGCAGAAAGACTTTGAAGTTACGCTACCTGGGTTCAAATCCAGGCTCTGCTACTTACCGATGGGGTGATCTTAGGCAAGTTACTTAACCTCTGTGTGCCTCAGTTTCCTCACCTGTTAGGAACCTGCCCAGCACTACTCTGGCATCCAGCAGGAGTCAATAAATGGTAGCTCCTCCCCCTCCCCTTCTCTAGTTCTGATACTTGGTGATCTTTCCCCTTTGTCTTCCACAGAAGACGCAGCCAAGAGGGAGAACGGGCACTAAGGGCTGGAAGAACACTACGCAAAAGGTCCTTTTGTGTCACTGTGCAGCTCCTTATCCACCCTGAGCCTCTCCTCACCTGTGAAATGCGCAGCCCTGCGGTGCCCGGAGTTCATGAGTTGAGGTGCTTCGGTAATGAACACTGCAGCCCGCCCCTGGCTGCACTCGGTTCCCTTTACCCTGCTCTCCCACCAAAATCCTATCAGCTGCAAACATCCTGCCTATTTTCCTTATTTATGATGCTCCGCCCCTTTGACCTTCGCTAAAACATCATCTACACGAGGCTAGGATCTTCGTCTTTGCTTCCTTTTTTTTGCTGTATGCCCATCACCAAGCAACATACATACAGCACTTGGCATATAGTAAAGGCTCAATAAATATTCATTGAATGAATGAATGAATGAGTAGTGAAGAAGTGAGTGAATGTATTGTGCCTGGTACCACAACTGGCCTCTAAGAAATGTTACTGGTATGACTGTTGCTGCTATGATTGTGGTTTGCGGCCTTCGAATCTGAACTGCGCATATTCCGAACTACGTGCAAACCGAAGGCCACCCGAAGTCCAGCTCCCTGTTCCTTGGAAACAAGCCTCCGTGCCCCACTCCTCCGGGTTTCTCCATCCCGCTAGCTCCCCTTGGCCACCCAGTGCCCAGACGCCTGCAGGGAGTCGCGGCCGAGTTTCACGTTTTCATTTGTAATTCCTTGCAGATGAGATGTCAGAAATATTGGAAAGGCAGCGTCATAAATCTGATCCTAATATAGCATAGAGCTTATTAATGAAGAATAAATCACCAAGAGGAACCTCCCTGGAGTGCTCCGCGGGGGACTGCAGGGCGGATGGCATATTTATGTGCAAGTGGATCGGGTCTTTTACTTTCTCAGATATATGGCCAAGGCGGATTTGTCAGGGCAGTAGCCTTAACATCAGACAATTATTTTTTTTCTAGTAAAAATTAATCTATTCTATAGAAATCTCCTAAGCATTTATTGGATTAGGACCACATCCAAATGTGGAGAATTAAACACACGCGCGCGGGGCTGCTCGCACACGCACACACACACATCACGGTGGGACTCTGGCAGGCACTGAAACGGAACAGCTACACACTTTCCCCGGATGCTCCCCGACTCAGATTGACAGGGCAGGGGGGAGGGCCCACCTTCACTGCACAGGTGGGGAAACCAAGGCCCAGAGAGGAGATGGCCTTACTTGTGGTCACCCAGGCCCTTATTCCCACCCCAAAAAGCTGTCCCCATCCTAATCCCCCAATGGACCTATGGGAACATGCCGTGGCACGGCAAGAGAGACTTCCGGGTCTGACTACATGAAGGATGCTAAAGTGGGGAGATTACCGGGGTGGGTCCAATATACTTGCAAGGGTCCTTAAAAAGGAAAAGGGAGGCAGGAGACTCTCAGAAGAAGAAGTGAAGAGAGAGCAGAGGCCAGGATGAGGCCAGCTAAGGTGTCTTCTGAATTGTCCCTGAGAGCCTCCAGAGGGGACGCTGTGCAGCTGACACCTTGATTCAGGACGGCTTACTTCCAGAACTGTAAAGTTCTGTGTTGTTTTCAGCCCCTCAACGCGGGGTAATTTGTTACAGCAGCAAGGGGAAACCCATACAGTGTTAGAGAGAAGCTTTGTCACAGAAAACTGCATGCACGAGTCCGAAGACAGAGCTAGAGAGGGAGGTCAGCCCAGATCAGCCCTGAGTCATTGCCCCCTGCCCGCTCTTCCCTCGTTTGTGACAGTCTCACCCTTTCACGGTCCCTCCTCTGCAGCTTTTCTTGGGAAAGGAAGACACTCCCCCACAGGGTTAGCACGGCCCTCACTTCTCCCATCACTCCTCTCAAGGATTCTTCTTACCTCCGAGAGGCTAAGGAAACAGTGACCTTGTCCAAGGCTCCCCCACCCTCCACAGCCTCTCCTGTTCTCAGCCACCATCCCCGCCAACCCTCATGGCCTCGGGAACCAGCAAGTGAGCCCTCCCTTCTCCACGCAGTTTAACATGCTCTCCAGGTGAGTCCTGCTACACAGAAATGACAAGTGGGAAGAGCCGGGACGTCGGCAACCCCGGCTGAGCCCTCCTGGTGTGGAAGCTAGTTAACGTCTCCAAGCCTGCATCTCTTCCACACAGTGGAGGCTCTGATATGCGTATGACGGGAATAATGAGGACTGGTGTAAATACACAGAGCACAGTGTAGAGGCTGCAGATGCCCTGCCCATATGCCCCGGCGCCCCATCCTCTTGGGGCCCAAAGGACCTAACTTCTGACTGCCTGAGAGCCAGAGAGTAAATGTCCCCATCCCACTCAGCAGGCTCGGCAATGACAGAAGGGAGTTGGTGGTAGACTACCCTAGCCCCCTCATCCTTCAGGTGGGATCACCCTGAGGCATGGCCCCCTCACGCCCTCCCAGCCCCCAGAGAGGTTAAGCCCCGTCACCATGGGGTAACCTGTCTAATAACACACCCTTTGCAAATTGCCTTCCCTTCCTCACTTGCTCCTCCTCCTCCTGGAATTTACTGGGAGCACCTCTCAGATAAACACCTTGCCCTTGAATTCTTGTTTCAGGTTGGCTTCTGGGGGCCCCCAGGCTAAGAGGAGCCCCAGAGCAGGGTCTGGCAGCTAGGAAGAGAGTCCTCTTTGGAGGTCAGTGTGGAGACCAGGTTAGCCCGGATCAGGCAGTAACCTCAGGGCCTTGGGTTGTGCTGTGGCCTGGAGTGTGTAATCGTTGCTGCCCAGGGGCCAGGATGGGCCCCACATACCCGGAAGAAGGTCATCGAGGTCCCAGGGAAACCAACTCACCCTTTCCTTTCCCATATTGTCAAATCCGCTAGTTGGGCACCACACTATATTATTATACCAACTCCAATAAACCCGTCTTCCTGACCCCAATCCTTACATCTCAAATCACCCCAAACAGCTGCCGTCTCTAACCCCACCTTGCTTTCCTAGTTCCTCCAACAAAGCAAACACTCCCAGAGACACCTCAAGTCTAAGTCACCTCATGTCTAATCTTGAAGCTGCCACGCCAAGTCCCAGCTGCCTGGGCCCCTGGCCACATGAATTCTAGCCTCTGGGGACATTGAAGTCACCTCCCAGAGAAATCCCTATGATTTCATCTTCTATTTAATCTTTATTTCTCCTCATACTTTTTAGAACTTCAAATAATTTCTCATTTGTAGTAACTAGGAAGCCATAAATCACCCCTTTATGTCTGAGGAAAATCAATTGTTATTTGACACTTTACCTTAATATTCCTGACTTCCTTCAACTGTAATAAAGCTTCCATCTGCCTTTTATTTTACAGGCAATTAGTAAGTCACCTTTTAAAAATTTCTCCACATTTTCTATCAAATGAATGCCAGGATCGAAAGGGGAGAGCTGTTTTATGGGATTGAACTCACTGAGTAGAAGGGGTTTATCTGTAGCCTTCGAGGTACCAACACTCATTAATGGGTTTTATTGATTCGGGGGCTTTTTAACCCTTAGCAATAATACAGGTGTCACCTGCCCACGGCACTTGGGAGGGGGCGGGGATGCGGGGAGGGGCGGCCAGAAGCTTGCACAGTCCTGAGCTCGGGGCCCAAGCTGGAGGAGAGAAATGAGTTCTAACCCTTTGAAATGTGATCACTCCTGGCCCAACCACACTCTCACAGCCAAGACGCCCTCTTTTTTCCTAGAGAGAAAGTTTGGGGTTTTTTCTCTTCTCCAATTACCTAGGGAAATGTGACACTTGAGGCCCTTCCCCCGGGGTCAAAAGAAAGAAGCCTGTTCTCCGGGCTGCCTCTCTGAGTCCTGGGACTTTGGGTATAAGGGAAGCAACCTCTGAGGCTCAGTTTCCCCAGCTGCGAAGTGGGGAGAAGTTCCTCCCTTCTGCCAGGCCTGCCCACTAACCCCTTTCGTGAGAAATGCTTGGAAGACCCCGTGAGGTGTAAGAAACTACTCGAGGAACTAGGAAGAACTATGACCACGGGGAGGAATCGCAGTTCACAAACCCCAGAGTGACACCTTTCTTGGTTTCTAGAAATCCTAACCTGTCCTGCACCTCCATTCCACAGAGCTCATGGAACTGGGGCCCCGGCCGTTCCCCAGCAGGTTCTCCAGAACCTCCAGCAGCCTTCTCCCCATCCACAGGGGCCTTTCTGAGGGCCACCTTCTGACCCCAAAGCCCTGGAGGCTTTTCTTGGTCCAAAGAGCAGGGCTGGAAGCTTTAGAAGCGTCAGCAAAAGATGGGAGTCCAGTAGCTGAGGACAGAATCCAGGGTGAGTGTAGACAAGGTGGCAAAAGCCTCACCATAGATACGATGAAGCAAGTACAGAGCATGTTCATGGTAGAATCTGGGTGGCAGGTATATGGGTATTCACGCTAAAATTCGTTCAATATTGCTATATGCTTGAACATTTTCAATAAAATGTTGGAGGGGAAAAAGGGCTCAGTCTGGGGCAAATCTCCCAGCTTGGGGGGCGGGTGGGCTTCCTGTGATGGAAGAACGGAAGTGACGTGAGCAGAGGAGGAAGAGGACAAGGGGCCTTCAACACCCAGAGGAATTTGCTTGCGGGAACTGCTATATTATTTGTGGGCCCAGTGCAAAATGAAAATGCAGGGTCCCTGCTTCACACATTATTAAGAATATCAAGGGGAAGCCGGGATGACTCAGTCCGTTAAGCACTCACTTTGCAGCCCCAGGGAAAGAGGATCAAATCCCGGCCCTGGCCCATGTGGACCCATATGCTGAACTGGGGAGTGCCCTCAGTTCGGTTCTCACCGGGGTGAGACCCCAGCCCAGTTCCTGCCCTGTGCAGCCCCGTGCCCACCTGTGGACGGAAACTATGTGGAAAAACCAATGATGTGCAACTATGGAGACTGCTCTGGGCCCTCCCCCTTGTCTCTGTCTCTGTTTCTGTATCTCTCTCTCTCTCTCTCTGTCAAAAACAATAAAAATAAATCTTAAAAAAAAAAGAATATCAAGACAGCAACAGCAGCGCATTAACCTACGTGTGTATGCTTGCACAGGTCATATAGATCTGATACAAGTGAATAATAAATGGGTAGGTTGGGCCTTTTCTCGTAATAATAAGAGCTAATTAACGCTCACATAGCTCTCCTCAGGCCCTAGGCACTGATTCAGCACCACATTATATTAACTCATTTAATCCTCCCAACAACCCTATGAGATGGGACTATTACTACTCCCATTTCATAGATGAGAAAACTGAGGCACAGAGAGAGCCAGTCTTGCCTAAATTCTCCTAGCTGGTAAGTGGTAGAGACGGGCGTGGGTCCCAGGCAGTCTGGCCCCAGACTGGAGCTTTCAAACCCCGCCCTCTGCCGCTTCTCTATAAAAACAGCCGGGAAAAGCCAAGAGCAGCAGCCCCTGGGCTGGGGTTTTAGCTTGACCCAGGAGGGCAAACTGGTCAGCATTTGTGGCTCCGTGCTCCTCGACCACACCGTCCCCACACACCGTCCTGAAGTGTGCCACAGGTACTATATCACTAGTTGTGAAGTACCAACGTCTGTGAGTAACTGAACTTTTTTTTTCAATGAGGGCAGACTCAAATGGCTTCACTCCTACTCACTGGCATTGCGATTGGCGCTCCTGACTGCCGGAGAAAGGGCTGCAGGAACAGCTAGCACCAGAGTCCAGCACGGTCCCCAAAGCTGGTGCTCAGGGGTGGGGTGGGGGACCCAATGAATATCATCGCAAGGTGTGGCAGGGCAGGCGAAGCAAGAATCACAGCTCCAGCCTCGTTAATATGGGATGGAACAGGTACTACATTTTTAGAAAAGCAGTACTTTCTGTTTCACAGGCTCCCTCTCTCAACACAGCTGCGCCAGGGACACCACTGACACCTATTGGCCAGAAGTGGAATTGCAGGCCTAGTGTCTGGGCCGGACAAGGCAGGGTCTTCTTCCTATCTGCAGGCCTGAGGGAGAAGCTCCGTATATCCCCAACTCCAATAAGCCCCTCTCTCCTAAGCCCAAATCCCTCAGTCTAAAGTTACCCCGACTCATTACCCTCTCTAACACCTATCTTCCTTCCTAGTTCCTCAAACACAAAGCAAGTAAGTCATTTCCACTCTTGCCTCTAAAATCTTGAGCCACCATGCCAAAGGGTCCTAAAAAGCAGTCACAGAAGGAAGCAGGAGATTAGCTGTGTTCAGGTGACACCCCCCCCCCGCCCCCCCCTGGGGAGGAAGCCCTTGCAGAGGATAGGAATTGGCCAGGGAGACAATAGGAGAAAGAACTTGAGCCAGGCTTTGTAAGAAAAGGACCCAAGGTGTGGTTTGTACTCAGATGCACTCTGTACTTAGTATTTCATTTTACCCTCACAAACAACCTTGCCAGGGAGCTAGGGCAGCTCCCATTTTAAGATGAGGAAATTAAGGTTCAAGAAGGTAAACTTACCTGCCCGAGTGGTCAGACATGGAAGGGACAGGACCAGCTTCTCTCATGTGAGTTGTGGAGGATTTGGTACAAACCAGGAAGAATTCTAGATCATCCAGGAAAAACAATGAAGGTGCCGGGTGGCTTTCAGATGCCCTCCCAGTCCTTGGCACAGAAGCCTGCCCAGTCCTCAGAGGCACTGCCAGGATGCATGAGGGTCTCGCCCAGGCAGCTGGCACGGGCTGGCCTATGCTTCCAGGCAAAGACAGAGCAGCCGCAGAGGTTGAGATTTACGATGGCCGTGGCCCCCACGACTTAATGGTCAGGAGTCGAGCTATTTCATCTTGTCATACAGTTTTGCCTAGAAATCGCTGCAAACCTTCACTCCAGGATGGCTTTCAGTCATGAGAGGGTGACCTGTGTATCTCCTAAATCATATTAATGCCCAGGGCAGCAGGCCTGTGCTTCCTTCCTTCCCTCTGCAGCGCCTTTCACCAGGCATTTTCTCCTAGGAAAGAAGAGTCTCTGTAGGCCAGCAATGCCGGGGCTGGCAGAGGAGGGGCAGGGAAGCCACTCTGGTGTGGCCCTGGCTGCCCACCCGGCCTGAGCTAGACAAACTCAGGGCAGCAAATGGGCTGGGCTCCCCCTGCGCTCTCTGAGGATTAGCATCCACCCCTGTTTTCCCTCCCTCCCTGTCTTCTTCCCTCTCCACTCGCTCTGCCTCATGTAGCTGGACCGCCTCAGCCTCCAGGACCTCCCTGGGGTGGGAACTGCTGAGCAGTTCAGATGAGGGCATGACCTCTTCTTCCCAGGGGGTTCAGACCCCCAGAAGACCTGTGTGTAAGGGGGTTTCCTGTGTTCCCCTGAGCCCTTCCCCCAAGGGCAAATGTGGAAACTCCTCTTCACGGTCACCTGAGGGTCCAAGGGCTTGCTTTCGGGCTCTAGGGCTCCAGGCCATGGGTGGGGACAGCACAAACGTCCCATCCTGGGTGCTGACTCGGTGATCCAATGACGGTGAGACAGGCTCAGTTGTGGGCACCGGCTGGTGATGACTCTGGCAGACAGTGTCCTCGCTGGTCCTTCTCACCCTCTCCTCACCTTCCATCTCTTCCTGACTCAGTGAGGGGCTTTGTGAGCCACTTCCTCAGATGACCCCCTAAATCCAGGACCTCACTAGCACCCCCTTGCTTACTCCTCCTCTTCTCATTCTTCCCTGGGGTCCCACCCCACACCCTCATGGCTCTCCCCAGAAAGAGCTCCTTCACTTTTCTTTCATGACATAGCTTGAGGACCCATTAAAAGCCAAAGCCAGATCCTGAGTGGCCGACAGCTGCCCTTCTCTGAAAGCTGGGAGGCTGGTCTTCAAAGCCTCCCTGTGTGGCGAGAGGCAGTTGTATCCTGCCCTGCCGGAGCCGTGCCCTCCTCTTGCCCTCAGCCCCTAGAATAGCAGTAAATAAAAGGAAGAAAGGAAAACAGGCCAGTGTCCAAACTGAAACGGAGGATGGCTCCCCATGGAGGGCCCACCAATTTGTGTGCACTGGGAACACACCAGCTGGCTTGCATCAACGTTAGGTTATCATTTCACCTTTCTAAGGAGGCTCCTCAGACCCTGTCTCTTTCACAGGCAACATGAGAGATGGGCATTATGAATAACGGCTGCCATTAGAAACACCGACTGTACCAGGTGCCTGCCATGGGTTCAGTGTCATCCTCACACTGACCCTGCAAGGTACGCACTCTTACCCGCACTTCACAGGTAGCTTTCTGAGCGGTTCACTTGCTCAAGATCATGCAGCTAAAAGGAACCATGGCAGGATTAGGGTTCAGGTGGGCGCCTCCGGCTGATTGCTGGGGGGTTTGCACACAGACTGAGGCACGGCGGGATGTCGTGCTCGGCGTGGCCAGCACAGGGCGGCTGGAGGCTGTGGGGCCCGGGAGTCGGAGGACTCTCTGGAAAGGCGAACTTGTCTGCGATCAGCGCCTGGAACCCGGACATGCGGACCGAGGCTTCTGTCTAGGAGACTGACTGCCCAGGAGCCAAAATCTGTGGGTAGGTGGAGGCCAAACACTGCCAGGCCGCTGCAGAAATCCGGAGGCACTTTTCCCGTTGCCTGCCTGTTGGATTCTGGTTCATGTTTCTCAGTGCCTGTTTCCCCATCTGTGAAATCGCAGGGTTAATGCTCCCAGACCCCTGAGTCCTTGAAGGCAGTGGGGAATGGGGGTCGTCCTCTGTAATTTCAGAAAACACAACGGATGGGTCATATCTACCCTCTAGAAGACTGCCCAGAGTAACAGAGGTGCCAAGGGTTGACCAACTTGCAGACACTGAAACTAAGAAATGCCCCTGATGGGGATGCTGGGGTAGCTCAACATGTTGAACACTTGCCTTGCAACCGTGAGGTCCGGGGTTCGAATCCTGACCCCGGCCTATGCAAACCCATAAACTGAATGAACTGTGGGGCAATTGGTAACCGCTGAGATGGCGGTGAAGATTCTCGCCTCCCATTTGAGAGGCCCCTAGTTCGGTTTTCACCCCACGCAGCCCCACACCCACCTGTGTGGAATGAAACTGTCACAACTAATGATGTACAACTCTGGAAACTGCTCTGGGCCCTCCCCTCTTCTCTGTCTCTCTCACCTTCTCTCAAACAATAAAAAATAAATATTAAAAAAAAGGAAAGAAAGAAAGAAATGTCCCTGATGATCAATATGGGAGAAGAAATTAAATGCAAATACATGCAGCTTCTTTGGTAAGTAACAACATCAAACACAGAGTTCCTGGAGTTGGGGGTTGGGGTTGGTGGTAAGCAGAGGCAGGGGCGCCTTCCAGCTCTCCCAACCCTGACGTCTTTCATCCCAGCTTCTTCTCTCTTCCCTAAGGAGAAATTGTCACGAGTCTCCTAAGCCTGGCTGTTCTGCGTCCTCCCCACTGCCAACGCCACCAAACCTAATTAACCAGAAACAAGGGGGGAGGGGGTGGGAAACAGGGCTTTGTTCTAAAAGGAAAGAAATGGAGCTGGAGGGTGGCCTCCTCTGGAGGAAAATCGGGCGCTTGGGACATGATGGTAGGGCCCCAGGGCAGTGACTTTCACCAGCCTCCCCCAGTCGAGGAGGGACTCACGCTGCAAACTTATCTCGGACGCAGGGACAGATGACCCTGCACAGCCAAGAAGAGGCCAACTGCGTGGACAGAAAGGGGCAGCTGGGACCTGGCAGCAGTCACCGCAACACCCTCCTCTGGCAGAGGAAAGAGGCAAATCCGTCCCCCCAAGTCCCCCCACCTGGGATGGCCTCTTCAAGGACTGCCATTCAGGGCCTCAGGCCCCCCCCCCCAGCTACCTCAGAATCACCCCAGGGGAGCAGCAACAGCATGACTATTATGACCTTTCACCTTGACCTTTCACCTCAGCCTGACCCCTCTGAGGTGGGAGTGAGTGCAGAAGCACAGCGGGTGGGGGTCCCTGTCAGAGGAGAAAAGGGTTCTAAACCAGAGAATTAAGAGGGTGCTGAAGAGAATGTTAACAAACCCTCCAGGGCTTGACCCTGGTCACACGCCAGGTGAGGGGCAGAGCCAGGCCTTGAACCTTCTTTTCTGAGTCCCAAGTCAAGAAAGAAAGGAGGGAGGGAGACAGTGAAGGAAGAGGCCACAGGGCCATCAGCTGGGCACGACCCTGCCCTCCAGACCCTCCTTCTGCAAGCTCAGTGACAATACTCAGGGTGTTCTGTCCAAATACAGGAGATCCGCCCGAATTTATGAGACCCCCACATGAGGGGGCGCGGGGCAGTAATTCAAGGAGCCTTCTGCCAGCTGTAGGACATTCCCAGGGACCTGTTGAACCCATCACTGCCTCCCTGGGGGGCACTAAGGGACACAGGCTGCTCCAGACTTCTGCAGAGTCCTCTTGCCTCCTGCTGCCTTCCCCTCCCCCGCCTGTACCTGCCCACCACAGGGCACTGCTCTCCCAGATTCCCTAACAGCCTCCTTCCCTCTTCCCCCTCCAGGCCCTGCCTCCCCAGCCCACCCTGGGGCAGCCCAGTGCCCTTGTGCAAACATCCCCGCACCCGCTACAAGTGCAGTGCCTTCTGTTGTCCTCTAGACTCCTCACCCGGTATTCTCCTCTGCATTCTAGCTCTCAGCGGCCCTTCCAACATTCTTTCTCCTTGCCTTTCACCAAAAGGTTCCCGTAGACCGGGGCTCATCGCAGAATGTGCTGCAGTTCTGGTTCTAACCACCAGATGGCGCGCCAGGGGCCCCTGTCTGGGTTCCCAGGACTAAAATGATTCCAATTTATAAAACCTTGAACCAGGTTTTCTTACTCTTCCTCTCAGTGTAAGTGAAAGCACTTCCAGAGACTATCGGGCAGGACCCTTTGACCAGGATGTGAAATACTTTGAAGGTCCAAGACCTGGGGCATTAACTGTTTGGGTGTCAAAAGTGGGAGTTGTGATGCAGGATAAGCCAGAGATGAATGCTGTTGCTATTTGAAAACAAAACCACACATTAAGTTCTCAGAACTAACCCCAGGCTGAGGACATGCATCAGTGTCTGTGCACGTGTGTGTGACACACCTGTACCTCAGGGTTCCAGAGCTCATCTCTGTGTGCCGCTGCCTGGGGGGAGGTGGGGGGTGGACTTGATAAAACTCCCTACGGGGCCTGGTGAGGGAGAACATTCACATGTGCAGAGGGGGAGGGATGTGGGGACACTTTTGTCCTGACGTGCCTCCTAGCGTGGCCACTTGGGCCTGCCTGTGGTTGGGAGTACCTGCATGGAGCATTTGTAGGGCTGTGTACGTGTGCCCGGATGGGAGGGGCTCTGCCGAGAGGGTGAGGAGGTACACCCAGCAGCCTCTCTGAGAGCACCTGTCATGGATGTACATGGCGTGCTGGCACGCGCTTCTTCAATTGTGTGTGACGCGTGGCCCGCACGCCTGGGCTCTACATAGGGACTCTCAAGGCCCAGGCAGGAGGCACGCGTGTGTGTACGCGTGCTTCTGTGTGTGGTGTGCTCCTGGCGGCCTCCCTGTCTGGGGGCTCAGGCAAGGCCAGCTTGCTCTCTGTGTGCTGGATCTTCTACTTCTCCATGACACACAGTCCTGCCGGCGGCCGCTCTCCTTGGTGCACACTGCACCTGCCGTTCTCCCTGGCCTTGCACGCCTTTGGGGAGACTGTTTATGTCTTCCATTAAAAAGAAGAAAGGCCCTGGGAGCCTGCACTCTCGAAATTACTGCGTTGTAAAATGCTCTGACATTCACAGTAAACCTCATGGGGGTGTCCCGGCTACCCTAGCCCAGGTTCCTCCCTGCCCTGAACACTAAGGGGGTCAACATCTCCCCAGACTTGGGCAGTGCGTCTCCTGAGGCTGGGAAGACCTATGGCCAGAGAGACCCCATGTGTCTCTGTTTGCATGTATTAACCCTCTTGCTACCTTCTGCCAACAGTACTAGCGAGAAATGCGAAGGGTAATTTAATAAAATGTATCACCTTAGGAAAAAAAAATTATGAAGTTATTGTTTTAGATATCCATACACAGTTTTTTTAGTTTTATGTAAATTGAATTAGTTAATAATAATACTATTCTTTTACATCATCTGAAAGAGAAATGTAATTATTTCAGTCATACATTATACAAGAAAAAATATAATAAGTTATAGCGCTTTTAACGATGGTCTATGTGTGAGCCAATATAACAGCCTGCCGCACTTTTCGCCCCAGATGCAAAAGCGGATATATTGGCCCGTCGCACTAAAAGGGTTAAGCTTTCCGTTTCTACAAGTCTTTTCTGCCTCAGTGTGGTATTCAGGAAAGTCTAGAAAGCAGAAAACCCAGATCCCAGCCCCTGCTCCCTGGCAGTGTTACCTTGGACAAGGCCCCTAACCTCTCTGGGCCTCAGACTCCCCCATGGTAAGATGACACTGATGCACACTACGACCTGGAGCGCCTTTCTGGTCTGGCCCAGTGTGCTCTCAGGCCCTTTGGACAGTGAGTATAGACAGTGGTCACGGCATTATCCCCACATGATAGGAGAAGTAGGTGAAGGTCGGCTGATTCCTCCTGGGACACTGCTTTCTCCACAACACCACCCTGAGCTGGACAAAGACAGAGAGAGCAGTGCGGGACACAGACACGTGATCACCCCTGTGTACTGTGATGGCCTCCCAGCACAACCCAAACAGCCAGGAGGGAATTGATGAGAACTTGTCTCACAGCCCTACACAGTAATTATTGGTGTTCCTAACGATGCCCCAAGGCATTACATTCCCCTGAAATGCCTTCGGAATCATCAAAGAAAGATTAAACTAGGCCTCGTATAATTGCTCTTTGAAATAACCTTCTGTTTTACTCTCTTGCTTGGAAAATTGATAACCGATGGATTTTCAATTAACTTGAAGTTACGAAGAATATTCAGTTTACCCAAGTATCTGATCCACTTTCAGTTCTCTTTGAGGAGTTTATTGTCTAGCTCAGGCTGTCTTCCCGAGGATGACAGAGTTTGGGGGTGGAAAAATCATAGATCCGTCATTGGAGGCTCAGGCTGTAGCCCTTCCTGAGACTGACATTCTGCCAATCACCTAGCCTCTCCCAGCCTCAGTGTCCTCACGTGTAAAAAATGAATTAATGCCAGCCCTGCTCCCTCAAGGCCACTGACAGAATCAAGTGGGCAATGGGCGTGTTAGCAAATGTCCTATCTGTGCAAATGGGAGCTACTTGGGACACACTTGAGAAGTGCTTGGTGAGACCCCAGGCTCAGCCAGCAAAACTGCTGGCTTGGGCAAGGAGCACAGGACACGTCCTGGACCCATGGCTTTCCCAATAGCAAAGTGTGCAGCCGGGGTCAAGTCACTAGGCCTCTCTAGGCCCCAGTTTTGTCATCTGTAAAATGGGAGCAGGCAGACTTGGAGGAGACAAGATTTGCAAATTGCCGGTTTGGGAACCAAATTGTACCTTTGGGCCTCTCTTTAATTGACGAGCAGTGTTTTAAATTCATTACCAACACTTTTTGGAAAAAAATGGAGAAATTGCTTATAAAAGTCTAGAATCCTGGCTCTTTTTAAAAACTGCCAAGATCTGGTATAATAAAATTAGGCCCATGTTCTTTCAAGGCAAACTTGGCCAGTGCCAAGTAGGTAGCTGTTGGGGCCACCCTCTCTCTCTCATTGTACTCCTGTGTCTCCCTCCCAGGTGGCTTCCCTAGCTTGTGGGGACTGGTGTGGCCCCAGGCGGGTCGTGACCCCAGGAGTGATCTCTAAGGCTTTTTCAGCCTTGATGCATCTCAGCTCCCTCCTGGGGGAGAGAGAGCAACCTAGGACTTGCCCAAGGCCACCCTTTCCCCCTGGACCCTGGCTGTGATGGGGTGCACTCCTTCAGCAGCTTCCAAGCAAATGCAGAGCAAAGCACTGTGGGGGACACCCCCCTGCCCCCAGCCCTTGCAGCCAGAGCCAGTAACTCACAGCTGTGGTTACCCGCGCGCTGATTTCTGTTTTAAAAAATACTGCTGGATAAACAGTGAGGGAAACCCGAGCTGTTCCCACACCACATAAATCCCCAGTTTGCTGTCCTATCTGGTTAGCCGGGTTCCCCCCAAATAATGGCACTGCTGCCTTTTGCAAGCTGGGGCTGCAAAAGTGCGCCTGGCAAGTGGGCGGCCGGGATCTCCCAGGCTGGCACCCGGCCCAGCCAGCCCTGGTGGGCTCCCCAGTCCTCTCTCAGCACTTCCTGCCCAGGGGCACTCACCTTTGTCCTCACTCTCTCCACCTGGACGCTCTTCCTCCTTCCTTCCTCCTCCCTTCTGCTTTGTTTCACTCCAAAGTCCTCCAAGGGAGACCTTCCTGGGGGAACCCCGGCTTCTCCTGCAACCAGAAAGCCCTCAGCCAAATGCAACCCTGTACAACTACTGCACCTCCCCCGGGAATGATTCCTTGAGAGTTTTCTTCCAGAACCTTCTGTCAAAGTGCAAATATTCTGGCTTATAAGGTTAGGGCCTGAGCCTTCCTCATCTGAAAAATGACTTCTGCCTTAGATTAGGGTTTTTTAGGTTTGGGGAGGGAGGCACACCCAGTTAAATTTGAATTTTAGATAAACAACACATAACCTTTTAGCGAATGTCCCAACTATCAAGTGGAACATACTTTACTGGGCTGCCTGTATTTTACCTGCTGCCCTAACTTTGAGCCTTTCCTTGAGCTCAACATGCCTCTAACTCCTGCAGGCATAGAAGCCCTAGAAAGGGCAGGTTCAAGGCCCTGCTCCTGACCTTCTGGTATATTGCCGTAAGAGAAGGTATGGGAGGGCTCAGATGGGCCCTCTGCCTTCATCCTCCATCCAGCCGTGACATGCTCGGTGGTCCAGCAGAGTGAAGAAGGAAAAGGCGTCATACTTCTCCACGTGCATCACCCTTCAGAGCCAGCCCACTCCTTTCACTGACCTCAGTTCATGTATCCCCCAGACAGCCACGTGAGGCTCAACGGCCCTGTCAGGGCCATTTTGCCAGGAGAAAACTGAGGCTCAGAAAAGGGGTTTCACTTGCCTGAGACCACACAGCCTCCCAAAGACAAGGCCACACCTTGAACTCGAGTCTCCTGCCTATAGGCCCCAGGTTTTTCCTAGATGCAACTCCAGGCACATGTGGGTGGGGTGGCCAAGCCCAGAGGCGCGTCTGGGGAGCCAGGGCCATGCCTGCGTGTCGTGCATAATAGGGGAAATTCCAAAAGTTCTGTGGGATGGCTCAGGTGTGGCCAAGCCCACTGTCCTGCTCCGGGTCCCTCAGGGACCCTCCTAACACACGCTTTTCCTTTTCCTCCCACATCACCCTCAACAACAACCAGAAGCGGCCCCTCCCTTCCTGAAAACCCTTCTCTCCTTGGCCGCTGGGCCTCAGGGCTTTTTTCTGCAAACAGCCATTTCCATCCATCTCTGTCCGGTGGGCCTGAGGGGCCTTGACAGGGAAATGCGACTTTGAGGGGGTTAAAGGTGCTGGTGCCCGGCCTTCATCTAACAAATGGGTTGCGGAGAGGGGAGGAACTGTTGTTGTCTTTTCCTGGCCTCAGAAGAGGGGCCTGTCAGGAAGATGTAGAGACCCGCGGGCCCCCAGCTGGGCCCCGCCGGGTGGCTGACAGACACCAGCAGCTGTGTGGGGCGCCGGGGTGCCAGGGCCCTGCACAGAGCACCCCTGCAGCGCCCCCTCCCTGCTGCCCCTCCTGACCTCTCCACCCACCCCACCATGACCCAGAGCCCACCCCTGCCAGGGGCAAAGGGCCAGGCGGCTGGGATGGGGTCCCTGGGCCAGATGCGAAGTCCAGAGCAGGACTCTGATTACAGTCTGCCGGGCCAGGCCCCAGGAAGGCTTTCCGAGGGAAGCGGACAGACCAGATATTCCTCTCAGCCTCCTATGGATTCCTTCCAGAGCGCCCACAGCCTGGAGCATCTCAGGGGACCTCTCAAGGCTGTTTCTGTAGAATTTCCCCACTGCCCCCCAAGTCCTACAGCCTCCCTTTGGAATCACTGAGTTAAGGACAACGAGACATGCCAGAAAGCGAGCCTCGTTTATCTATTACCTACCGCACAAGGCGCATAAATGATTCGTTAAAAAATCGTAAATGTCTGTGCAGTAAGCATCCTGATGCCTTGGGACCAGGCTGCCTGGGTTTGAACGCTGGATCCTCCATTTCCCAGCTGAGTGACCTTGTGCAGGTTCCAAGGTCTCTTGGTGCCTCAGAGTCCTTTTCTGAGCAGCAGAGATGATGAGAAAGGCATTTGCCTCACAAGGCTTTGTGGGGGTCCAGGGGGGCAATATATGTGAAGTGCTAAGAGCAGTGGATGAATGTCAGATGTTATCAGTGGATGAATGTACTGTCATCCCAGAAAAGAAAACTGAAGCTCAGAGAGGTGCGACGACGTGGCCCAGGGCACACAGCCAGAAAGTGGCAGACTGCAGATTTGAACTCACAGCTGTTGAAGCCCAAAGGCCAGGCATCAGGCTGCGCCAGATACCTGAGGGCAACTCTTGGTGCTGCTATTTCTGAGCTGTGGGATTCTGAGCAGCCCACATTATTGTCTGAGCCTTGTTCTCCTCATGTGTAAAATGTAGACAAGTCTTACTTTATTCATACTGGGAGAGTGGTGAGGTCCAGAGGAGAAATGTGTATGCAACAGCTAAGTCCTGAACAGAGTGGAGAGATGAGTCCGGTTTGCGGCTGTGGCCCCATCTCTTCTGCTAGCTTACAGCACGCCCTGGCTGCCCATTCTAGGAGCGAAGAACCTGCCTCATGAAGAGCGTGCATGCAGCCTCCATGCTGCCAAGCTAACACCCTTCCTCCTTTGGAGCCAGCCCGTGAAGACACTGGCATTATGGCTTGTACGCATTTTAGCCCCAAACCTGCTGCTCTGGCTCACGGAAATATTCAGTGGGACAGCAGCTCTGGGTCCGCGGGCTTAAAATGTCATCCTCCAAGAAATTACATTAACCCTCCAGAGAGACCAGCAAGGCCATGGGGGTGAGATAGACTCACTGGTTGGCCCTCCTGTGATAGACACCAGCCAGAGAGGCCATGTGACTGTTTGCCAGAGAGCACTCCTCTGGGAATGAGAATACCCCTGATTTCTATTTCTGTGCCCCTAGTCCGGGAGGCCCTGGCCTGAGGGCGGGGGGTGGGGGAAGCAGATGGGTGAAGGTTAGGAGGCCAGGGAGCAGGGCGGGGGAGGCCTGGAGAAACTTCAAGAACCTCATTTAAGAGCCTTCCCTTTGCCATGGAGAAAAATGACTTGAAACCTCTCTAGAGAAGAGTGTGGCTAATTGGCATTAAGTTGGGGGTTAAAGAGCGGAAGGAAGAATCTGATTGTTTTTTTAAGTTACTGAGAAAGTGAAAATGTCACTTTGGGCAGAAAGAAACCTTTTTTTTTTTTTTTTCTGGGAGTATGTCTGTCTTGATACCACAGACCCTAGTGGGCCACTGAGACTTGCAAAAAAAGATTTCTTTTAATCCACCTTCCTTTTTGCACACAGGAGTAGAAGGGTCTTTAAATCAAATGCAATCAGCAAACCTGTCTCCTGCACTTATTCCCTGCTTCCCGCCCTGGAATTTGGCACTTGATGGATTCTGGATCTGACTTAAGGCTTTTTCCAAATCCAAGATTGGGGAATTTTGTTAACAGCGCAATAAAATAACTTCATAGTGTTACCGGAGGCACATTAAAGAAGTTGTGTGTGTGTGTGTGCTGCTCTCTCTCCTTAAAAAAAAAAAATACAGACAATGTTTCTTTAAAAGTCTCCATCTGCAAATCCCATTAGATGTGCATATAAGGTTTCTGATGATTAATAGTTGCCTGCTCGGGTTTTGGTTGGAGGGGATCGTGTGGGTGCGGGTTAACCCCTCCCTCTCCTCTCTCACATTTCACTTCAGAAATTTGTCACTCTCTCCCCACCGCAGCATTTAAAAGTGTGTCTCCGCAGCCCTGGTCCAGCCCTCTGCAGGCATTTGCTGTGGGCTCCAGGACGAGCACTTCATCAGCTTGGTGTGTCTGGGACGGGACAGTGAAAATGTTTAGTGTCATCGGCGACAAATACATGTACAGGGGACCCCAATAAGCAGGCGGGTGTTTCGGGGGGGCAGGAAACCAGGAGTGAAGTCCAACAGAGGTGCGTGCGTACACATACGTGTAGCTGGTCACATGTGTGCGGACTTTCAAAAGAGACTTTAGTTTTGGTTTTTGTTTTGGTTCCTGGGATAAACTTTCTGTTGAACATTTTTCCCTCCTAGTTAATTTTTTTTTTTTTTTTTTGCATTTTTAAAAATTTGAATATAAAAAGTGTAAGAATCAAAGCTTTGAAAGACTGAGGCGTGCAGCAGACAGCAGATGGATCCTATGGCCAGCAGCTGCATGAGGAGCCCCCACCCCCCAGCCCCTGTCTGGGGCTGCCTGCGAAACCCCCACTCCGAAGGCAGTGGGGCCTCAGGGCTACCCCACTACCCGCCAACCCCGTTCTCCTTCCACCAGAAACCAGACTTCCCGGCGACAGCGACAGCAGCCTACCCCGACTTCTCAGCCTCCTGCTTGGCGGCCACCCCACACAGCCTGCCCCAGGAGGAGCGTGTCTTCACTGAGCAGCACCCCGCCTTCCCACAGCCCCCTGACTGGCACTTCCCTGTCTTGGAGAGCCGGCGCAGGCTCAACCCGGGCCCAGCTGGGGGCTCCAGGGAGATGGGGGCCAGCAGCCCAAGCCTGGTGGACGCCACGGGAAGCCCAGGCGAGGACTACGAGCTCCTGGGGAGCACTGCCAATGGGTTGGAGAAGAAGTCAACCAGGCGGAAAAAGGAGAGTTCAGGTAGGTGGCTGAAGAGCAGCTGATGATTCTTTTACTGTGTGGCCTTGGGGAGGTTTCTTGCCCTTTCTGAGCCTAACGACCCTGACTGTGAATTGCAAACAATACTAGCTAACTTACTTGAAGGCAGTGATTACCTTTGGGATTTCTTCTACCTCAGAGTGCTAGGGTCCTCTGGTGACAGGGGTTGTGTCTGTGTCCCCAGCATTCTTGGGCCCCAGGAAGGATGTGCCAGCAAGGGAATAAAATAGGATCCACAAGATGTAGAGGATATGTGGGATGGAGCTTCAGGGCAGGCTGGCAAGGGCTGGAGAGGGGCTTCCCTGAACCCCAGCTGCCACTGGGTCATGCGTCTCCTCACCGTGCCCTGGCAGGCTCCAAAAGATCCCAGATCCACAGGGATTGCCTGACAGGGCAGTCAGCTGAGACAGAGGCTTGGAGGAGGGCTGAGGATCGAGGCCAGAACCCTGGGCTGTCAAGCAGAGCCAGGACTCTATGTCTCCAAGCGCCTAGAGACAGAGAAGCAGACCAGGGCTGGGATGGGAGAGGCAAGAAATGAGAGGAAGATGGACTGTGAGATTTGGGGCAGACTGCCCACGAGGTGGCACCCTGCTCAGCTGGGCTGTGCCCAGGCCAGGGGTGTAGCTCAGCAGGTTAAGGTCTGGTTGACCCCCAGAAAAGGCCCTCCGGAGGGGATCGATCATCAGCCTTGGGGAGAGTCAGGGAGGCAGACAGCAGAGGGCAAGCATGAGCCCTCAGAATGCAGGTAAAGCCCAGCTCGGTGTTGGAGCCCGAGGCCAGAGGATACGGAAGATCCTCTCATTAGGATTCCAGCTAAAATCCATCTCCTCCCAGTGGTAGGGACCCATTGTTCCCCCATCTCCGCATGGGGGCATCCCTGGCTTCTCTCCCCACCTATTCACCTTTTATCTGTTTCCCTGGCCCTGCCTACCTTGCCCAGTGCAAGGCACTGTCCATGCTTCCACAATGTCCTCCTGACAGCCACCCTTGGGGCCTCATCTGCCTGTCAGAACCTACAGAGGACCTTCTCATGGGTCTCACCAGGGCAGTCAGAAGATAAGAGTGCCAACCAACCCCTGAGAACACTGCTGTGCTGTACAGAGCACTTGCAATGCAGCACGGGTTTCCCAAGCATCTTCCTGTTGCCAAGCACTGGCCAAAGCCCTGGGGATGCAGAGATGAATAAGGTGGTCTCACCCCTCCCCAATCCACAGAGCTCAAACTGAGGAGGGGAGGTCTGCAGATACCTGTCTGGCAGTGAAGGTGCTATCATCAGGGAGGTTCAACGTATGGTGGGCGACATTCATTAGTGCTCTTGTACAGCAGGTCTTAGCAGTATCTTCGTTCTATACGCTTGGAAAAGGAGAGTTGGAAAGTTTGAGGGGATCGCTGCTAGAACGGAGTCTAAAGAGAATGGCTCACTCATCTGAATCTGCCCAGGGCTTCTCAGATTTTAGTGCTGAAAGTCCAATGTCCCAGGAAACCCCGTAGCCCCAGGCACCCCAGGACAGTGGATCACCCTAGAAATGAGCTGAAAAAACCCTGAAGGTCAGCCTCCAAATCCCACGCCCTCCAGCAGATTTCAAGCACAATCCTCCCTTTGAAATCTTTGGTCTCCATGCTTGAAGAAGCCCCTCTACGTGCTCATAATAGATGAGAATGGCCACAGCCCTCCTGGCTGCTCAATAGAAGGACCCTTTAAATTTCCAGCCGGTTAAATCCTGATCTGTTCCTAGCCCGGGGTGGAGATTTGCCGACAATGGGCCACTTTCTGCTTCTCTCCCAGGAGCTCTCAGCAACTTGGCTCTGTGCCTGGTTGATGAGCTCTTCCCGCGATGGGCTGGCCCCCAGCGCCTCCGTCTCTGCCCACACCGCCCTCCGTGGCATCCAGCCCCTGTCCAGGGCACTGGGAGCCAAGGCATTAAGAAGGCACGGGCAAAGCCAAGGGCTGGGCTTAGACAAAATCACTCCATGCTTCCGCCAGATCCAAATGAGCGTCTTTCCTTTTGGCCGGTGGCCCATGGAACTGCATCAGGGAGTCATGCCAAGCAGCTGACCCACACCCCCCACAAGAGCACATGAACACCCTCTACTGAATGCCCTGAACTCTTCATAGGGTTAGCCTCGGGTTGGGGGAGGTTCCCATCCCTGGGCTGCCTCTCAAGCTCCCCTCAGGAGCAGCAGCAATGGCAGCAGCATACAAGGCAGGTCACAGCAAGGTGACTTGCCTTCATTCTCTGGGGTTCCAGGCTCACTCTCTGTTCAGCATGGAAGGTGCTTGAGTCTTCCTCCAGAATGTAACTGGAAGGGAAGGAAGGCAGGAAAGATCAGTTTGGCAAGAGCCTAAAAAAGGAGAAAGTGGTGTGCAACGCTCAAAACTCACCCAGGAATCTACTCAAGAGACAAACCCACAAAGGACCCCCTCCCCAACCCCACCCAACCAAGCCTGAGTCACTGGTTGGATACTCTCCTTATTTCAAATGTTAGCACTTTATTCATCATGGATTTTATTTATTTATTTTATTTTTTGCATTAATTTTGAGTTTTAAAACCATTGCCTTGAAATGTTATCTCCCTTGATTACGAAGGTTTTAGGCGCCCCTTGCATTTTGTGCTCAATGGGAGTGACCCGCATGTCATGCCCTGCTAAGCCACTGCTGGAAGGTTAACTAGCACTGATCAGAAGTGTGTTTTTCTTAGCACGTCTGAGGCAAGCAGGCGGGTGGCAGTGTCAGCACTCCCCACTTTCGGCTGCGTGATTTGGGGGAAATTCTCAACTTCTCAGAGCCTCAGTTTCCCGAGCTGTAAAATGAAACTAACAATTGTACCTGCCATAGAGTCTCTGTGAAGGGCAAGTGCAGGGCTGCATGAAATTCATACTCTGTCTGGCCCACAATAAATAGCAGCCAGGAATGGCATTAGGCCCCTATTTCCAGAACCAGCCTTTGGAACATAGAGTCTAACAAATCTTCCTATAGCCATGGGGTCCATGGAATTGAATATTTAAAATACATTGTCTCAGGAATTCCTAAGTCCTGAGTGTAAGACATGGGGACTTCTTCCCATCACTGCTGATCCTGAAATCCTAATGGCATGAATTAGGAGCTCTCAGCTCAGAGATCTACCGGGGAGGTTGGTGGGGAGGTGGGGAGTGGTGTGGGGGCAGTTGTGCCTGTTGAATGTGTCCTATACCAGCGGGCCAAGGAGGCTCCAGTAACAGAAAGTTACTAAAAGTTTGTTTCAAGGAGAATGTTCTATGCTCTCCCTTCTCCTTCCGCCAGCCTCACTTCACTCCCACTGGAAGCGGAGCTGATTTGCTCAAGTAAATGATCAGGAAAGACGGGGTCCCTGAACCCCCATTCTGAGACCTTCTGTTGGTTCACAGCACAGAACTGATTTAGGAGACCAGTGTGATGTTATCTCATCCCAAACAGTCCTGGCCCCCAGACCAGTGGGTGTTAAAGACCCCTGCTGGCAGGGACAGCTGTGAGGCCACTGCTGTTTGCCCCCAATCTGTCATTGCTACCGTGGTTGTCTTTAATTTATGGGGATGAGGGATTTCGCAGTGATTTCCTGACGGGGTTCAAGGGAAGGTCGGGCATGATCAGCCCGGCTGCAGGTGAAGCTGGTCGCCCACCAGGGAGAGAGGCCGGGCTGGGGCTCAGCACTGCGGGCTGGGCTCTCACGGACTCACTGGCCTTCGGCAGACTGGCTTTGTCCCATCCTCCCTCAGCTCCAACACACGTGCCTCCCCAGGGCCTGTCCTTCCCCGATTCCTCTCCCCTGCAAGACCTCATCTCCACCCGCCCCTGCCCAACCACGTGAACTCCCGTTTGCTTGAGGTTTGAAATCCTCCACAAATCGGCCCCTTTGCCCTTTTTCCCACCTGCCTTCCCCCTATAGGCCACCCCTCCCACCTCCACTCACCTCGCCACAAGCCGTAAGAGTTGCCTTGAAGATACACCTGCTTTTTCTCCCCTGACACTTATGCACTGAAGTCCTACTGATTTTAACGTCCAGCTTGAAACCACCACCTGCAAGAATCCGTTCTTCCTTTTAAATTTATGACTCCACTGGTACATAGATAGCAGTGAAAGCCATAGTTAAGACGTTTCAAATTATAGTAGCCACTACCTGGGCTGCTTTGCGAAATCCAGTTTATCACTTCATAGGCGATTTCCCAAGACTTCTTACCATGGGACATCTTGTCTCTGAAATCTCCTTTTCTTTTTTTTACGATGGCCAAAAACACATAACAAAATTTACCATCGTAACTGTTTTCAAGTGTGTGGGGCAGTAGTGTAAACTATACGCATGTTGCTGTGCAACAGATCGCTAGAATTTTTTCCAACTTGTAAAACTTATTTCTCTACCCATTGAACAATAGCTTCCTTTACCCTCGCCCCAGGCCTGGGAACCTGCATTCTACTTCTGTTTCTAAGAGTTTGACTACTTTCAATACCTCATATAAGTGGAAGCATGCAGTATTGTCTGTTTTGTGACTGGCTTATTTTACTCAGCATAATGTCCTTGAGGTTCATTCATGTTGTAGCATATAACAGGATTTCCTTCATTGTTAAGGCCGAATAATATTCCATTGTAGTACATACCACATTTTCTTTATCCATTCATCTGTTGATGGACAGACACTTGGGTGGCTTCCACCTCTTGGCTATTATGAGTAATTCCTCAATGAACATGGGTATACAAATATTTCTGCAAGATCTTGCTTTCGAATTCTTTGGGGTATTTACCCAGAAGTGAGATTTCTGGATCATATGAGAATTCTATTTTTAATGTTTTGGGGAATGACCATGCTCTTTCCCATAGCCGCTGTGCCATTTTACAGTCCCACTAACAGTGCACAAGGGCTTCAATTTCACATCCTCACCAACACTTGCTATTTTCTGGTTTGTTTGCTTGTTTGTTAAATTTTATTGGTGGCCCTCCCAATGGATATGAGGTGATATCTTATCGTGGTTTTGATTTGCATGTCCATAGTGATTGGCGATGTTGAACATCTTTTCATGTGCTTATTGGCCATTTGTATATCTTCTTTGGAGAAATATTCATTCAAGTCCTTGGCCCGTTTTTTGATTAAATTGTTTGACTTTTGTTGTTGACTTGTAGGAGTTCTTTATATACTCTGGATGCTAACCCTTTATCAGATATATGATTTGCAAATATTTTCTCCCATTCTGTAGGCTGCCTTTTCATTCTGTTGTTCCCTTTGCTGCACAGAAGTTTTTTAAGTGTGATGTAGTCCCATTTGTCTATTTTTGCTTTTGGTGCCTGTACTTTTGGTGCCAATTCCAAAACCATGAAGATTTCCTCCCACATTTTCTTCTAGGAGCTTTATATGTATAGGTCTTTAATCCATTTTGAGTTAATTTTTGAATATGGTATAAGGCAAGGGGTCTAACTTCATTCTGTTACATGTGGATATCCAGTTTTCCCAACAGCCATTTGTTGAAGGCTGTTCTTTCACCTCTGTTGAACATCATTTGACCATACGCATAGAAGTAAAAGTTTACATCTGGGCACCTATTCTGTTCCATTGGTCTATATGTATGTCTGTATGCTATCATACTGTTTTGATTATGGTAGCTTTGTAATATGTTTTGAAATCCAGGAATTGTGAGGCCTTCATCTTTTCTTTCTCAAGTTTGTTTTGTCTATTTAAGGTCTTTTGAGATTCCATATGAATTTTATGAATTTTTTTTCCTATTTTTGCAAAATATGCCACTGGGATTGATAGGGATTGCATGGAATCTGTAGATTGCTTTGGATAATATGGACACTATAAATATTAAGTCTTCTAATCTATAGACATAGGATGTCTGTCTATTTATTTGTCTTCTATAATTTCTTTCAGTAATGATTTATAGTTTTAAGTGTACAAGTCTTTTGCTGCCTTAGTTAAGTTTATTCCTAAGTATTTTATTCTTTTTGATGCTATTGTAAGCATAAATGCTTTCTTAATTCTTTTTTCAGATTGTTCATTGCTAGTGCTATAGAAATGCAAGTGATTTTTATGTGTTGATTTTGTATCCTGCAACTTTGCTGAATTTATTTCTTAATTCTAAGAGGATTTTTGTGGCATCTTTATGGTTTCACATACAAGATTGTGTCATCTGCAAACAGATCATTTTACTCTTTCTTTTCCAATTCAGATGTCTTTTATTTTTCTTGTCTGATTGCTCTGGCTAGGACTTCCAGTATTATGTTGAATTGATGTGACAACCGTGGGCATCCTTGTCTTGGTCATGATCTTAGAAGAAAAGCTTTCGGTTTTTTACCATTGAGTATGATGTTAGCTAATAAGCTTTTCAAAAATGGCTTTTCTTATAATATGTTGAGATAATTTCCTTCTATTTCTAGTTTGTTGAGTGTCCAAGAATCCTTTCTTGACATCCCTCCCTCCTACACACAGAGCAAGTCTTGTTTATACCTCCTCCATTTTAGCATCAAACCACAGGTGGCCTTGCATCCTGACTTATAGATGCATATGGCTGCCTTTGTCCCTGAAATTGAAGTGCCTGGAAGACCAGGGTAATATCTGATTCACCTGTGCAATCTCCCTAACATTTTTGAAACATTTTCACGCAGCAGGAGCTTATTCCATGTCTGGTCCATAGTCTCTCTTGCAGCCTGGGATTCATTCATTCATTTTTCTCACCTTCTCTGTGAGTGTGGCTCCACTGCTCAGCATGCAGGTTCCCACCATGTGTGATGTGCTTCTGTAAAACGCATCAGAACTTTTACAGCCTCACTCATGGAAAAGTGTGCAGAGAGCCAGATTTCAATCATAAAACCAGCCCAGGGTCAGAGCAAGTGCTGGGGTCAGCAAGACACATAAATAAGCCACATGCAGGCTGGGCTGCCTCTACAGGACTTCCCCACGGGGTACGGGTTCAGCTTCCAAGTGCCAGGGCCACTATAGGAAATCAGTGGAGCTGCTGCGGCTGAGCCATAAAGTGGACCCACCATGGCACAGCACCTGCAGGGGCTGCCATGGCTGGGCAGCTAGAGGGCCCAGCTGTTACACGGACATGTGGCTGTGTTGTCCGGTCTAGAGAGGTCCCCCGTGAGCCGACATCAGCCTTGCCAATCAACCCTCGTGACTTTGCTTCCTCTCCTCAGTGGTGAGCACTTAGCTATGGAGAGTTAGGGGGTGTCTTAGTCCACTCAGGCTGTCTAAACAAAATACTATAGACTGTGTGGCTTAAATGACAGACATTTATTTTCTCCCTGTTCTGGGAACTAGAAGTTAAAGATCAAAATGTCTGCAGGATTGGTTTCCCCTGAGGCTTCTCGCCTTGACTTGCAAATGGCCACCTTCTTACTGTATCCTCACATGTTTGTTCCTCGGGTC
Organism: Craseonycteris thonglongyai; assembly: GCA_004027555.1. Classification (NCBI taxonomy): domain Eukaryota; kingdom Metazoa; phylum Chordata; class Mammalia; order Chiroptera; family Craseonycteridae; genus Craseonycteris; species Craseonycteris thonglongyai. The sequence goes on along the minus strand of PVKE010000988.1, from coordinate 69,813 downwards.
GTGAACATCCCTGATGTGTCTATATGTCCTAATTGATGACTCTTCTTATAAAGACACCCGTCAGCTTGGATTAGGGCCCACCCTAATTACCTCATTTTAACTTGCAACCTCTTTAAAGGCCCTGTCTCCAAATATAGTCACCTTTTGAAGTACTAGGGTTAGGACTCCAACATATGAATTAGGAGGGAGGGACACAATTCAGTCCATAAACAGGAGGTAGAGGGACAGGGACAGGGTTCTGGCAGTGGCACAAGTGTTTTCGTTAAAAACCCCTTTAGTGACAGCAGCGTGTTAGAAGTGAGCACAGAGTCAGAGCTTCCCTAGCCTGGCATCCCGTTAGCCACTAGAGCTTTTTCACTCCAACAGAGCATTATTTCTGGGCACAAGAAGATCCCTGCATTCTTGTCTTACTTACACCCACAAAGAGAGATGAAAAAAGGAGAGTGTTACAAATGAGTCTCTAAAAGAAGTGAGCTGTTTGACAGAGGAAGGAAAAAAGGAGGTGATAACAAAATAAATGGACAACTTCACTTGTCCATTTGTGCATGTCACTTGGGTCCCTAGAGTGATGTTGAGTACCACGCTGGGTGATCTCATATCCTCCCCGCACTCCCACCTGCTTGCCGGGCCACCGGCTAGTAATGGGGGGAGGGAGTCAGGGAGTAATGTTAAGCGCATTAACAGGGAAGACCGGGTTCAAGTCTTAGATCCACAACTTCCTGGCTGTAAACTTGGGCAAGTCCTAAACCTCACTGAGTCCTGGTCTCCTCCTCTGAAAAATGGGGATAATGGTATCTCATAGGGTCGCTGTGGGACTAGATGAGATAACAGATCTAAAGACCACAGCCAGCACTTAGTAACCCCTCAACCCGCTTTCCCCAAACCTACAAATGAGCACCCTTCTCTTAAGGTCTCCGCCGATCCTGGCTGCATCCCAGGTCGCATTTGCCTACGTAGGCAGTGACTCACGCTCAGAGCCACCAGCCAGGCCTACCTCCTCTGTAGGCTCACTGGTCCAAGGTCATGGCAGTGCTAGACAGGGTGTGGTTTTAGGGCCACACAGCGGCTGCAGCCCCTCTCATTCGAACTCCAACCCCAGAACCCCCAGTGAGGAAGAAGCCTTAGGCTCCAGTGTGGCCAGCTAAGGAGGGGAGATAGAAACTCCAGCCTCCAGCCCTCTGTACGTCCCCTGCCTCCTGGTTAGATGGAGCTCCTGCATCTCCTCTGAGACACAGAGATCAGGTCCAATGTGGGACTCCAGGCCTTGGTCATTGTCTGAGCTCTGAGCTCAGAGGCACCGGCATAAACCCTATGCCTGGGGCTGTCTGCTCAGGCCCCATCCAGACACATTCTGAAAGTTCTGGAGAAAATCCGTTTCTACCAAGGCAGCAGGATTCTGACCAGCTTCTTAGGTGTAAGGGTCCAAAGAGCCCATGAGCACTGAGAAGGTCAGCTGAGGGGCTACCTCAGCCCTGCCTACCATCCTGCCCGACTGGGTGCTCAGGCGTCCTGCCCCACTCACCTATTTCTCTGGCTTGAAAAGTTAGGGGGCCTGTGCCCAAGGAGCTGGGGATGATCCCAGGGGCAGAGCAGCCCTTTCTTTCTGAGGGGCATCCCTGCGTACATCCAGAGCCAGCCTCTTTCCCCCAAGGCCCCCTTTGCTGACCGAGTCAGGCTTCCCTGGCCTCTCGCCAGCATTTCTTCCCCAACCCCCACCCCAGCCTTCTGTAGTTCCTCATTTTCCCCATTTTCCTTGAGTTCAGGGGTGAAGAAATAGTGCAAGCAGTGGGGCCTGGGGCCTGAAGCCCACACTTCCTTTGGTGACAGCTAAAGGCGACATCTGGAACTTATAAACACAAACAAAGCCCACTGCTGCCCATGCCTCCCCCAACTCATCTTGGAGGCTGGCTGCTGCTCCCACCTCTCGTTTTCACTGCCTCCCTTCCCCCTCACGGCTCTGTTCCCCACTTCCACAGGCCCCACACCCCATCTCAGCGCCCCATCCATTTCACTCTCCCTCACCACCATCCGCCCTCGACGACCCCGCTCACCTGGGACGCTCAGCAAAGACCTGTAGCACCAGGTGTTCCCATTGCAGAAGAATCTGCTCTCTCCCAGGAAACACACTCTGAATGCCCCAGCCCCCTGCTGGGCTCCTCAAAGAGGCTGGGAGCCCTGCCCGTATCTCTTCAAGCACCTACTGGGGAGGAAAGGGCCTGGACATTGAGCTGGGTGGGGCCCAGGGAGACAGGCATGCCAGTCCCAGGAAGCCTAGGGGGTCCTGGGAGCCAACATTCAAAACTGGTCTTGGGCTGGCTCCATCCGGGTCTTGTCCATTTTGATGGGCTTTGACTCCTTCTTCTGAAGTTGAAAGTATCAGAACTAACAAGGACGTCAAAGGTGTGCGCTGTGAAGGAAGCCAGGCACTGTTTTCAGGTTTGTCAAGGCCTCACTTGCTGACATCATGCCCTAAATATCCCTGCCCTCTCCCCTCCCTGGGAAGTGCCAGACATGGGCAGACATGGACCCAGACACAGAGGCTGTCCCTGAAGTGAGCACAGCCTCTGTGCTGGTCGTCCCCCCAGGGCAGTGACATAGTGGCTATAGCCCTGCACTGGTCCCAGGGGACTTCCTCATCTGTTTAATGGATAGTGTGTACCTGACCTGCCTCACAGAAAAACTAAGAGGATACAACAGGAAGCAACCTAATATATGGAAATAGCTTCTTTCAGGGAAATCTGGGTTTAAGGTCAATCATTTGCTGTGTGTGGTTAGGCAAGTCTCTCACCTACTCCACGCTCACCTGTAAAATGAAAACGCGGCATTGGACCGTCACTAAGTCCCCTTCCAGCTCTACTACTCTATGATTCTGTGGTATACACGAAAGCCCAAAAGAAGTTCATCTCTGGGGGAAAGAAATCCATTGTCAACCGCAAAGTGCTATTTGAACACATGGCAGATGGCTTGCTATCTGGTCTTGGATAGCAATGTATATAAAATGATTGTGAGAGTAGAGATACAGGACTCCAAAAAGACACGTTCCCCAGGGTCTGTCTGAACTTCCTTGTAGCTCCGATAAAGCTGTCTGCTGACTCTAGGAAGGCCTGACAGAAGTGACAGCTATTTATGAAATAATTTACTTTGGGTGGTGTAAACGCTCACGGTGGAAACCGCAATCATACACACATCCTGTTTGCATTTCTCTGGGCACTGCCGACTGTTCCATCATGGCCCTGCTCCCCCCCAGAGGGTGGTGCAGGGCCTGGGGCAGGGCAGGGCAGCTCCTCCTTAGCTACAGAGGCAGCCAGCTGAGCGCCAGCCTCCTCCCTCTACACACCTGGAAGAGGCACCCGCTGCCCCTGAGAGAGAAGCAGGACCCAGAGAATCAACGTGTGATTCTGATCAATGCTAGCTAGCTACCATGCCTGGAATCATGGCCCCCTGGAAGGCTGACAAAGAGTAGCCAACAGTGGCCAGAGACACAGATCCAAGCAGAGATGTATAAAAGTAGTGGAGAAGGAAAAAATAGCTAAAAGGCTGGACACTGAAAAGGCATCCCATGCATACAGCTTTGGAGACAGGAGAGGAGAGTGGATAGGGAATGACTTGATGTGGTTGGCAGTGGTCAGCTGCTCACATAGGCAGTCTAAGAACAACTCAAAGGGCTCTTCTTCCAACCTCCCTCCCCTCATCTCAGAAGGATTAAGTACAGGACTGGGCGGGGAGCATGTTTAAAGGGATCGCAGAGGGCACCTGTGCACACCTAAGCAGGCCTTGGAGAAGGGGAGTGTAGGTATGGGCATCAACCCAGGACAGGGTCGCCTGGAGCCCTGGAAGTGGAGACAAGCAGTGTCCAGTGCCAGCCTCCAGACACAAGATGGAGAACCTGGCATGAGGGTTGATGACCTCGGCTTTAGTCAGGTGGATCTGGGTTCCAACCGCAGTTCTGCCACCTCAAAGCTGCCCAGCACACTGGGCAGGGCCCTGAGCCTTTCTGCGGCTGTTTCCTCCTCTTTACACTGAGAAGGATTTAACACATAGTTAGCAAGTACCTCCTGTGGGCCAGGTACAGTAGCAAGTGAGAAAAAGCAGTTCCATCCCTGGGGAGAGAGAGTGAGCTATTAATCAAGTTATCACACAAACCCACATGACAATGCTAAAGGGGATAATCACAGGACCTCCTCCTAAGGGTGGTAGGTGGAGAGGATTAAAGCAGCCCGGCAGCTAAGCACTTGGAAGCCTTCAGGAAATACCAGCAACGTATTATTATCCCAGCCCCTCAGGTGGCATCTTGGGACGTTGAAGAATTGGAAGAATACTTGGGTTTTCCAGCGCTTTAAAGTTCTAAAAGCATTTCCCACACATTAGCTCATCCCATCTTCCCAATAACCTTAGAATGTAGGTGCTTTGTTTTCCCCAATTTCTTTTTTTTTTTTTCTTCTTTTAGCACTTCCTGAGAATCTTTTTTTTTTAATGTATTTTATTTATTTATTTTTGACAGAGAGAGAGAGAGAGAGAGAGAGAGAGAGAGAGAGAGATACAGAGACAGAAACTGAACTGGGGGAGCTCCCAGTTCAGCACGTGGTTCCACATGGGCCTGGCCGGGACTCGATCCTCTGTCCCCAGCGCTGCAAAGCGAGCGCTTAACCCACTGAGCCATCCCGGCTTCCCCTTAAATATATATATATATATTTTTTGACAGAGACAGAGAGAGATACAGAGACAGAGACAGAGAGAGAACTGAACTGGGGGAACTCCCCAGTTCAGCATATGGGTCTACACTGGCCGGGGCCGGGATTCGATCCTCGTCCCGGGGGCTGCAAAGTGAGCGCCTAACCCCCTGAGCCACCCCGGCTTCCCCTTTTCCCCAATTCCTTGATGAGGTGACTGAAGCCCAGAGAGGTTGTGACTTCCTCAAAGAAGCAAGGAGATCCAGGATTTCTCTGTCTCTGTCTCACACACACGTGCGTGCTCACACACACGTGCGTGCACACGCACATGCAGCATGCAGCACACACGCGCACACACACACACACACACACACACACACGCGCGCGCACGTGTTGTTAAGGGGAAGCCCTGAGACAGGAGGTGGCCGGAAGCGCGCCGGTTCCCCGGCCTCCCTGTGGGCGCGTGGGCCGGGATGTGCTCCGGTGGCCGTCCCTCCTCTGCGTGACCGCCCTCCCCGGCGCGCGTCCTTCCCCTCCGGCCCACGCTCCCGCTTCCGGAGGGGGCCTGGAGCCGAGGCCGCCGGGCAGGCAGCCCGGCCGAGAGCGCGCCCCCTCCGGCTCCCTGGGGCGCTCCGCAGGCGGCCCACCCGGACCGGGCGCCGCGACCCCCAGCACTCAGGACATCGGGGAGCCCCGGGGGCGCCCCGCCGCCCCCTCCCGGGGTCCCGGGACTCCAGCGCTGCCCACTCATCCTCCCCCGGGGGCGCCGGGCGCAGGCTGCGGCGCCCAGATGGCTCTACCCGGCGCCGCCCCGCGCCAGGAGCCGCCGCCCCGGCCCCGGGGACGCGGGAGCGGAGGACGAGAAACCGCAACTACCCCGGGACTGAGTGGCTAGCTGGGGAAGCAAGGGCTGAGAAGGGAACGGGTTCTGCGTCCCCATCCAGCCCCTCAACCGGGCTGCTTGGCTGGGAGTGTGGGCAGCCGGCCTTACCCTCCACCCCTGGGCAGTGTAGCCTCGGCCCCTGGGAACAGATACTCTCCCCCACGGCACAGACAGCCAGGTGGGGAGGGGGGCCTTGAAGGGGCAGGAGGCTGACGCTGAGCCTCTACTTCCATGTCTGTAACACCAGGACAAGGAAGTGAAAGCGCCCCAACTGTAGGAGCCTGCAGGAAGGGTGGTCCCGGTGGCCCTGCACGGACACGCACCCATCGTTAGTTAACTGGGCAGGTGTGTGGGTCCCCTTCCTGTGACCACTCCCACCGCCATCACCACCACCGACGTGAAGGCTCTAACCCTGCTCAGGAGATAACGATCCAGTCCATTCTGTCTATAAACTCCAGCCTCCCCCATTCACTGGCTGAGGGCACTGGATGCACTTGAACTGCTTGCTTACCTTCTCGGTGCTTAGTTTTCTGGTCTATAAAATAGGGCTAATATTCAAACTCATCTAGCTGGGCTATTGTGAGCACTAAGTGGCTGATACTTGGTCCCTGCACCCTGTTAGCAGTTATGATTGAGCCCCTGCTGTGTCTAACTCAGAACCTCCCTCACAGATGAACTTTCCAGACCCCCTGTGCATATCAGGGGGCGAGAAGAAGTTTAAAGCAGCACTTCTCAATTTACACATGCACACAGCTCCCCTGGTGATCTTGCTAAAATGCAGATTCTGATGGGGGGGAGGGGCGGCTGAGATCCTGCAAGTCTGACCAGCTCCCTGTGGCTGCCCCCTCAGAGCACCCTGTTTTAGCGAGGTCTTAGAGCAGTGGTTTGTGAGGTTGGCCGTGTAGTTAGATTCATCCGGAGGGCTTGGGAAAACAGCTCACTGGGCCCCACTTTCAGAGCCTCTGATTCCGTGGGTCTGACCTGAGGCCCTGGGACTTGCATTTCTAACAGTTCTCAGGTAACACTTCCATCCCTCAGGACAGAGAACCTCTGTTTTAGAGCCTCTTGCCCACAAGCTTACAGCCACTACTAATGTCAAGCTGGGGCGTGGGCTGAGTGATAGAGATCATTATCAACAGCCAAAGGCAGCGTCTTGTGCTTTGGAAGATAGTTGGGGAGGGAAGTGGCACCTGAAGTTGGCAGTGAAAACACTTCCCACTTGTAAAGGGGTTAAGACGCTTGAAGGAAAGACAAAGGGAGAACAATGTGGGGTTTTCCTCAGCATCCTTTAAAAATAAGAGTGATAAAGAAAGTCTGCCCTGCTGTGTGAGGACCAGAGAAAGGGACCGAAGGCCCCGGGGCTCATGCCTTCCTGTTTGGGGCCCTCTCTCCCCAGACAATCAGGAGAACCGAGGGAAACCGGAGGCAGGCAGCAAGGCCCGCAAGGAGAGGACAGCCTTCACCAAGGAGCAGCTGCGGGAGCTGGAGGCCGAGTTTGCTCACCATAACTATCTGACCCGGCTCCGGAGATACGAGATCGCAGTGAACCTGGACCTCTCTGAGCGGCAGGTGCGGCGGGGGTGGGGGGGTAGAGGGCTCTCCTCTCTAGGCATCTCTTCTTTCATCGGCTCCACTGCCCCTCTAACCTTCCTTTCTTCTCCCTCCTCCCAGTCCAGCGGTTCTCAACTGTGGCTATACCTGAGAATCACCTGGGGAGATTTTCATGACACTGATGAGATTGTTTTCATGGGTCTGGGATGAAGGTCAGGCATCAGTGTTTCAAAGCCCCCCGGTGATTCTCACGCACAGCCAGTGTTAGAACGAACCACTAATCTGGTTATTCCCAAACTTGAGTGTGCACTGGAATTGCCTGGGCGCTTGTTTAAAATGCAGATTCTGGGGCTCCGGAGAACGATTTTGCGACTAACGAGTGGGCCTGGGATCTGCATTTCTAATAAGTTCTCCAGGTGATTGGGGGAGGCAGCTGGCTGCTGGGCACACTCTGAAAAGAACTTCCTCGTCCTTTTGAGATTTCCCTCAGAGCATTCATTCCACCCACCCCAGTGCTCTGACTTGGAGTAAAGTGTAGTAATAATGGTATTTGATGGTAGCTTTCAGTTGATAGAGCACTCTCCCAGAGTGCTGGATTTAGAATCAGAACACTTAGATTCAAATCCTGTCTCTACCACTTCCCAACCCTGTGACCCTTGTCTCCCACCCCCTCTGAGTCTCCAGCTATAAAACAGGTCATATAACCCCAGCCTGCAGGTAATGCTGAAGCTCAGAGGAAAAATGGGTGGACCAGAGCTGTCTAAGCTGGAAGGTGCTTTATAAATGTGCCTAAAGATGAGGCTGCTCTGAGACCCTTGGGTAATAGAAGCTAGAGGGAGGGGGTGTTGGCAAGGAGGGGCATGGCATGTGAACGGGGCTGGAGTCAGCGGGAAGTGACCTGTACAACCTATTCTGGTGTCTATCTAGGGACTTCTTTATCTGGAGACATAGACAGGCCTCTGAGCTGACTGGTGTGGCCTCTCTTTGGTCTCAGTTCCTGGACCTTTGGATGAGTGAGCAGGGACAAGCAGTGTTTAGAACTGGGGTCCCTGAAGCTGCACCCTGGTTTCCTTCAATATCAACTCGGGAGGTGGTTGTAGTGACTGGGCCCCTTTGCTTCCTCCATCAGGTCAAAGTGTGGTTCCAGAACCGAAGGATGAAGTGGAAGCGTGTGAAGGGGGGTCAGCCGATGTCCCCTCACAGGCAAGACCCTGAGGACGGGGACTCTGCCGCCTCTCCAAGTTCAGAGTGAGATTCTGCATGGACAACAAAAGACTGAGGACTGAGCCCCCAATCCAATGTACTCCCACCCCAACCCGCCTTTCAGCTTCCCCCACCCACCCCACGGCAGCAGCTCCGAATCTTGCAGTGACTGTTGGATATGAAGCTGCCCAGTAGTGCTGAGAGCCTTGAAGTTCCTCAGAAAATTCTGTCTCGCCTTGCCCTGTCTTAGCAGCTCCTTCCCCAGGGCCTCTGCTGCCCGCAATTCCTGTGGAATTACACAGCAGCCAGCCCGACCGGAGTGAATCCCGGGACGAGCTCCAGGAATATGGCTTCTCAGGGTTGCTTGGTTGCTTCCCACATCTCCTCCTACCCCAGCCAGGCCTCTGCCAGGTCTGGACAGCACCTGGCCTGCTGGGAGGGGCGCCCTGGGACCAGCTGGTGACTCATGAAAGCTAATACTTCACAAGAAAGGAAATGACTGACACACACCACACGCACACACCTAGACCACCTTTCCTTGCTGGGGCCCTACATCTGAGGCTTTGGGAGCTCCGAATTGTCCCAAACCCCAGAGAAAATTAGTGTGAGGAGGGCTGACAGAAACTCAGCTACTTCAAATCAGAAACCATCCTATCTCCAAATGTGTGGGCTGTTAGGTGGGCACGTTTGTGAGCACCGGCTGGAAGAAGACAGTTGGAAAAACAGCCTGGTATAGGTCTCCGCAGTCCCATCCGGGCCCATACACACTGGCTCCACTGTGGGAGCGGGGCAAGAATGGACCCAGGATACCACCTGCTTTTCCAGAATCAATTCAGGAACCCCGCTGGGCCCCCAGAGCAACAGAGCAGCTATTCCACAGCTTCTGGATTGAAAAGCTCTCCAGATGCTCACATGATTGAGTGGAGGGCTGTAAAGTGTCCCCTCTGTTCTGAGGATGGAGAAATACCAGAGCTGCTGGGTGAGGGCCTAGAAGTGTGGAACCCTGGATAGGAAATTCCCCAGCTGCAGTGTCCCGTGCTTTCAAAGGACCCTGATTCCAAATCGGGACAAAAACCAATCTTTCTTCACAGGATACATTGGAGACTATTCTGACGTATTCCACAAATGCTGTTATTATGGGAGGAGCTACTAAGTTATTGTGTGTGAACTGCCTATGTCCTCTGTTATGACACTTCAGGACTGATGGCCAAACAGCAGGGGGCAACTAAAGTCTAGGAGAGAAGTCCCCCACCTGCCCCCAGCACTCTGTCTCCCAATACCAGCTGCTATCCCAGAGGGAGGTCAGCAAGAGTTTGGATCTCTTGTATGTAGATTTAGTCATTCACTTGTAAAAAGAACCCCACCTCCCCACCCCAAAAGGACTAATGTTGTGGGAAATGATTGCCAAATGAGATGGCTGGTTAGAGCATGCGTAGTTTTTTCTAAAGCATACTTCATGTATTTTCTTAAGATTACATCAAGTTAACTGTGCAAGGTCAACTCACTTAGTAAGGAAACTCTTGAAGAAATAAAAGCCAATAAAAAAGCAAAGTTCCCAGGTCTTTTTCTTTGCAGAGTTAAGAACCACAGCTCTGTGCATGCAATCCTCTGATGCTCGTGTGAAGATTGGCCAATGTCTAGAAGCAACACAAAAGGGGAAGAAATCATCTAGAACAAGGTGTCCCCCTCTAGGTTCTTCAGAAGGCGGGGGGGGGGGGGTGCAGATATAATCATTGCACACACACACACAAATCTTTTCTCCCACACAACTACATTGTCATTATTTGTCATCATAAAATTTTAACTATTGTTTCCCTAACCTATGGCTTATCAAGCAAAGTTCTGTAAACAAAAGATGAACCCTTTTGGTAATAAAGGAATCTTGACCATAAGCTAACCATTCCTGATTTTTAACTTTAAAGGCTAGAGGTATTGTTTTTCAGGGTAAAACAACATACACCAATAGTCATAAAAATGACACAAGAAAACAATGTCCCCAATTCTATGCCTTTTTTAATAAAAAAAATTTTTTTTTCACTAAGATGTCAACCATGAACAAAACAGGACTGGCTAGAGAGGAAAGGGAGGGAGCCAGGAGAGGAGACCCGGCCAGGATTTGGCTTTGAGGCAGCCTGGGCCTGGCGTGGGCAGTGACCAGAAATGACATCATCAGAAGCTGGCAGAAGAAAGCAGACCCACCAGAATCAAGGTGCCAAAGGGAAGGTTCAGGTTCAAAGCTGAGCAAAACAGACCCCATCAGGCACTCCAACACTCCCTCCTAACTTGACTTGACTCCAGTGACTTCAGAGGATATCAGCCTCTCTTGGTTTTCCTTGTCTATCCAGAATGTTCCTTCTCTGCCTCCCATGCAGACCACTTTTTCAATGCTGTTGCCTCCATTGCCCTCATTGCTGGTGCCCAAGGTTTCCTCTGTCTGCCCACAACCTTCCCCCTCTTCAAGCTCTCCCCAGATGAACCAATCTATCTACATTTTTTTTAAATATGTATTTTATTGTTTGAGAGAGAGAGATGAGAGAGAGAGAAGCGGGGAGGGCCCAAAGCAGTCTCCATAGTTGTACATCATTAGTTGTGACATGGTTTCATTCCACACAGGTGGATGTGGGGCTATACCGGGCGGGAACTGAACCGGGGCCGTCCCACATGGGAGGTGAGAACCTTTGCCGCCATCCTGGTGGTTATTGGTTGAGCCTCGGTTCAGCATATGGGTTTGCAGGGGTTGGGGCCTGGATTCGATCCGTGGACCTCATGGTTCCAAGGCAAGCGCTCAACCTGTTGAGCTATCCCAGCCTCTCTGAATCCTGTATTTTAGTTGGTGACACCCCAACCTACCCGTTCACTCACGCTGGAAACCTGGGATACGTCCTTGATGCTCACCTATTTGCTTTGCGGAACCGATCAGTGACCTGGCCCTGCTCACTTCACTTCCTATGTAGATATCTCACATCCACTGCATTCTTTGCCTTCCTACCACCATTGCCTTTGTTCAAGCTGTCAACAACTTTCACTTGAATTAGAGCTTCCGATAGCACTCCCTCCTTATCATCTGTGACTCCTCAAAATCCATCCCTAGAGCAATCACACACAAAGACACAAACACGCAATCCATGTCACCCCAGTTTAAAACCTATCAGTGGCTTCTCATCACCTACAAAACAATGTCCAAAGCCCTAACCAGGGTCTCCATGCTCTGGCCCCTGCCTCCCTTAGAACTTCATGCCCCCACTTCTACCACAAACTCCGCGCTACAGCAGTACCAAGCCACCTTCCTACTACACACACCACGTGATTTCTCTCCTACATTCCTTTGCTCATTTTCTTCTATTCAGAATGCTCTCCCAAACCAAGGACATAGGCATTCTAGGAGCACTTAAAGGGACAACTCAAAAGGAACACAGAGAAAGTCTGAATGTTTAAATAAGGCCCAACAGATTCTCAGCAGTAGATCAATGGACATCAGGCAGCAATATTTACCAATTTCTAAAAAATCAATGAAAAAAAATCTCTTTCCATGTGGTCATTTTAATTTCCCCAATAAACACAGTTAAGAAGTCTATGGAGGAGAGTCTGATTGTGAAATTAAAGGTGCATTCACACATCAATCAAGTGTTTTCTGGTTTCTTTTGAAAACTCCCTAACTCCTCCCAATCTCCAGCGTTGGGGTTTGATCGCGCAGTGCTGGGTGAACAGTAGCTGGGACCAGTTGCTCCTCAAGTAGGTAGCAATGCTCTGCTTTTCCTGGAGTGCAAATCTGTACCCAGGAAGCAAGGCCACTCACTGGGGACTCCCTGATGTGAGCCAGTGACTGTGACTAGAGATGGTGGCGTGGTAGGAACCCAAACCACCAAGAATTCCTAGACAGGAAGCCGGGATGGCTCAGTGGGTTAAGGGCTCGCTTTGCAGCCCCAAGGTCGAGTCCTGGGCCCAGGCCCAGCGTGTGTGGACCCATATGATGAACTGGGGTGTGGCCCCATTTCAGTTCTCCCCCGGGGCAAGCTTCCCATGTGAGGTTTGGCCCCCAGCTCGCGGGGGCGTGCCTCCCATGCGGGCGGCCCCCAGCACAGTTTCTGCCCTGCACAACCTCCATCCACCTGTATGAAACAAAACCATGTGGAAAACAGATGATGTACTACTAGGGAGACTGCTCTGGGCCCTCCCCCTTCTCTCTGCCTCTCTCTGTCTCTGTCTCTTTCTCTGTCAAAAACAATACAATCAATCTTAAAAAAAAAAAAAGAAAGAATTCCGAGTCAATAACTTTTCAGGGTTTCTCCATCCTTGCGAGAGCATCAAGGACAAGCAAGCACGTGGCTGCCCTTTGAAAAGAGGTGGAGAAATGAGAGAGAGATGAAGCGAATAGAGGATCCATTTCTAAATGAAAGGGTTTGGAAGGGCTCAGGGTGTCCAAAATCTACCCACCTGCCTGGGCAGGCCCTGTGAGGGTAGCATGCTTTTCTACAGCTCTTCTATCCAAAGAAGAAAACAGGTGTCAGGCAAGGATCCACTCTTTCCTTTCTGGACCTCCAAAGTGCCACAGCTTCAGGAACCAGGAGAGCCCATGGTGGGTGGCATTCTTTCTTCCGTTGAGTGGAAATATTTCCCGCTAAGAGCTATATATGCTCCATCCAGGCAGAGGGGCCTGCGAGCTAATCCCTTACAACTGCCAATGCAGCGATGGTCAGTTGCGTCCTCTCTTGGCCACCAGGGCACTGGCTCTGACCACGCTCTTTCTCCCACTGGTTGCCTCCTCAGTCCCATTTGCTGCAAACCCTGAAGGGACACCCTCAAAATTATCTCAAATCCATGTGCTTCTCGAATGCCCCCATCATCCTTGGCCACTACTATCCTTTTATCTCTATCTTCCCACCTTGTGTGTATCCCTTTATGGCTCTTACCACAATTTAGAATTCTTTTATTTGTTTCTTCATTTGTGGTCTTCTTTCCAAGCTTGAAGGAAGAAAAGGAGATGTGTTTTTATTCCCAGCTCTGAGCATGATGCCTGACAATAATAAATACTCAAAAGATAGTGGTGGATGGATGGATGGATGGATGGATGGCTGACTTACTAGATTTTCTCAGGTCACAAGTGCCCATTGCTGATCACATGGACCATGTAGGGAAAGCTCTGGCCCAGACGCTTATGAGACTGGCTGGCTTAATGCAGTCCAGGCCTTTACACGCCACCAAGTCTGACAGGCCATGTAGTGTCCTTGCCCCAAAAAGGGGCACTGGACAAGTACCCTGGTTCTGTGTCTCTGGTTATGGCCATAGGACTAAGATTCCCGGTCATTCCTCCCCAACTCCAAGCCCAAGTCCTGTCTGAAGTCTGAATGAACCTCTTCCCTTGACCTGCAAAGAAACAGCCTCCAAGGCCTGACCTGATAAGGGGGCTTGTGAGCAGCTTACGCGCGTCTCTGATGGTGAAGCTTAATAGCTTGAAGGTGACATCAGGGTTGGGACTAATATCCAATTGAACAGAAAGAGACATGACCTAAGTCGTCTCTCACCATGGGCTTGGCTGTGAGAGCTTCTCATTCTTTATTAATTTTCTAACCGGGGCTGCTGGCTCAGGACTCTAGTCCGTCCCCAGAGCTGGGGCCCATGGCTGGGCTTCGCTCCAGTATTACGGGGAAGGAAGCAGGCTCAGCTGGGTCTGAGAGCCCCCATGAAGGGTAGCTACTGTCGAGTCTGTGCTCAGCTCGGCCGGAGCCCATTGGTCAGCTTTCTCTCCCTTTCAGCAGATTGGCCATGCTTTGAGAAAATGCAGTGGGGCAAATTCAGTCTCTAAAGAATTCCTCAAGGCACAGAAGAAAACTAGCTGCAGACTTCCATCAAGCCGCAGGCCTCCCCAGTGCCTGTAAAAGATGGTTTTATTTGTGTTTTAAAAAGTGATTTAAAACCAGTTTTCCAGGAACACAAATCCTGTCTAAAGCACCTAGCGCACCTGGCTAGAAAGCTGCTATGTCTGAGCTGAACGCTTGCCTGGTGGAACCATGTTCTCTTGAGGCTGTTTTTCTTTAATATCCTCTTACTCCTTATCACCTTCCCTCCCCCTGCTCCCTGCCCCCAACACACACACACACACACACACACACACACACACACACACACGCACACACACTTCAGAAACTGACAGACTAAACACAGACTCTACCACCAACTGCTTGTGGCTGTGTGGCTTTTGTCAAGTCACTTAACTTCTCTGAGTCAAGTATCCTCATCCCTGCAAACTACATAAGTTATGGGGCTTGAACATTTGTTGAAAAATGCTTCGCAAAGTAGAGATTATATTTTACTTATAGGCTGATTGGGGTGGGGGGGGATTAGATTCATTCAATTCATTCCACAGAAATATTTCTTAAGTGCCAACTATGTGTTAAGTCCTGGTCACAGTGAATGGAGACAGAACCAGCCTGTCCCCAGGGCAATGGGGTCAGGTTTGCAGAGCACCTAGTACAGTACCTGGCTCAGTGGGCTCTCAGTAGAGTGAGATACTTTCTCTCTCCTCTACGCGCGCGCGCACACACACACACACACACACACACACACCCCATGTTCTAGGTCAGGGGTGTCCAAACTTTTGGCTTCCCTGGGCCGCATTGAAAGAAGAATTGTCTTGGGCCACACATAAAATACACTAACGCTACTGATAGCTGATGAGCTAAAAAAAACAATCGCAAAAACAAAAACCTCATAATGCTTTAAGAAAGTTTATGAATTTGTGTTAGGCCTCATTCAAAGCTGTCCTAGGCCACATGTTGGACAAACTTGTTCTAGACAGAATTGTCTTCTCCTTCTACAGGGAGGCTATAACCTTGTGACAACAAAAGAACAGAGCAAGGAAGAGGAGGCCTGGGTTTTAGTATCTGCTCTCCTGATTCACTGTGTGACTTTAAGCAAGTCACTTACCCTCTCTGGGCCAACTTCCTGATGTGTGGAACCAAAGCACTCTAATACCTTGTTCTGCCTTGGGAACAGAAAATAAGCAAACACTATGGGCAAAATGTTTTCAAAGCACC
This sequence comes from Craseonycteris thonglongyai, assembly GCA_004027555.1. Lineage (NCBI taxonomy): Eukaryota > Metazoa > Chordata > Mammalia > Chiroptera > Craseonycteridae > Craseonycteris > Craseonycteris thonglongyai. The sequence goes on along the minus strand of PVKE010000988.1, from coordinate 54,472 downwards.
GTGTCCAGATAAGAAGCACCGCTGAGAAGTACTAGGGGTAGTGATGAAGGTCAAGGGCTTGAAGGATTCTGGATCCAGATTTGCTTCTGAAGTGTTGGCCCAGAGCAGAACCCCCGTCTACTTCCACATCATGGCCACATACAACAGCCCTAAGCATACCCTAGGAGAGCAAGTCAGCAATGAAAGCATCCTCTGCCCAGCCCAGTACACACCCACCCTCCCCGGGAGGCCAGCTCTTGACCCAGTGGCCTGGCACCTGGACAGGAGCAGCCTCTGTGGAGGTGTCCCTGGGCGGATGTCAGAAAGTGGCTGCCCAGGGCAGTGCCTGACAGCATTCTCCCAGGGAGTCTTGCCAGGGCTCTCGACCTCATAGTCCTCTCACCAGCCCACTCTCCGTTCTGTCTCCCTTCAGCGTTGCCCGCCAGGGCGCCACTTTCTCTTCCCAGGATGTCTAACCTGTGAAAGATCTAAAGCAGGGAACACCAGGCGCAACGACCTTCCCCTAGGGGCTGCCCTGAAGGTGGCCTGGCCATTCTGCAAGACCCCTACCAAGGAAGGCCAAGGACTGAAGGCCGTGGTTCTTCTAGCAGAGGGTAGGGAAGTTCAGTTCCCTTCAAATGTCTCTTCATCCTTAGCCACTACCCTTAAATGTTTTCCTCACTCCCCTCATCCCTGAAAAACCAAAGAAGCTATTCCAGAGCCTTGGGGGACTTGGCGGTGGGGGCAGGGGACTGAGATCGCTGAGGCCTGTGAGGCTGGGAGACCCCTCAGCCAGGACCAGGCTCTTTAAGCTCAAGAATTTGTGGCCCTTCTGGGGGCCGCCATGCAGGAAGCGGCGCCTTCATCCCCCAAATCCCCTCTGTGCATCCCGGATGGATCTCTGTGGAGCAGATGCCAGGGGTGGGGAGGAGGACACAATGCCCCTCTTTGTTGGGGGGATCCCGGCCGGCGGTCCGGGGAGGAAATTAGACAGTGCTCCTGACAGCAGGCTCTGTCTGGGGTGTCTGTGAAATATGGGCCAGAGGGGCTCCTTCCCGAGACCAGTTCACGGCTGCTGACCCCCTCACCCCTGCTTTGGGCAGAGAGGACACTGTTTGGAGAGAAATGATAGATGACACCCAGCTTCCTTCCCTTCTCCCCAAGGGGCTTGAGGGAGCTCATGGTTGCTCCTGGGAGGTAAGGATATACGTGCAGGTGGGCACATGTGTGTACATGGGTATGTGTGTGTGCATGAACATGCATGTGCAGTTGTATAAGTATGTACATTGTATGTATGTTTTCTGTGTGTGTGTGTCTGTTCCCTCCATGGCCAGAGGAGAGAGTTCAAAATGCTGTCCCCCAAAAAGGAAACAAACAAAATGCTGACCAAGATGGCTCCATCTTTCAGCCTGCTTGCCTTTGCCCAGACCGGGATGAGGCCTAACGCGTTCAGAGAGTTAAGCTGCGAGGGGAAGGGAAGGCAGCTGACTGAGGCCCTGCCCTCTGACTTCAGCCTCCAAGTAGCCACCTCGCGTGGAGGAACTGTTTTCAAAATGAGCACAGAGAACTGATTCTGGGTGGTGAGCATATAATGTTATGCGGAATTGTGCACCTGGAAACAATGTAATTGTTATCAACTAATGTCACCCCAATAAATGTAACAATAAAAAAAGATGAGCACAGGCCTCGCTTCACGGAGGCCCTGGGGAAGCTCCTAATCCAGCCACAGCCTCAGAACCTCTGGGGGCCCCAGAACTATTTGTCTTCCAGGGAGGAAATGTCCCACCCACCCACCTCCTTTGTGGCGTCCAGGCCTCCACATCTGGGTCGCAGCTGGCTGCCGAGCTGCCCTTGCCGGCTTGTTCTCTCCAAACGACAAGACAGAGTTGTCAGCGAAAAGCACCCCAACTCCTCAGCCAGCTGGAAGCCATAAAGAATGGGCCTCAGTTTCCTCATCTGCAAACTAGGGCCAAGAGCAAGGGCAGCCTGCCTTCTGGGAAACTTAAAGAAGAAGATAGAGTGGAAATGTTCACTGGACTCAACAGGGCTGCCCGAAGAGCGGTACGTGTGGGCAGATGGGGTATGGAATCCATGTGAAGTCACGGTCAGGGAGCCTTGGGTTCAAGTCACCCCATCTCAGGTCACGCCCTGTTTCACTGACCAGCTTGGACTGGCAGAGAGGACTCAATAACGAGTCTCATGCAACAGCCCAAACGACATAAGGCGAGCCATCATTTCCAACGCAGAGTAGATGTGTGACCTTGGGCAAGCTCCTCCGACTCTTAGTTTCCTCATCTGAAAGGAGACTTGTCCATGGCTCAAAGCTGCTTCAAAGATTAAATTAGCTATTACAACATGTGCGAAAGAGCCCAGGCCAGGGCTGGGGCTCCGTCAGTGCTCAGGGAGAGTGGAGAGCCTTGTTCTTTCACCAAAGAAGTGATGCTTGAGATTCAGGGGAGGAGACAGGTAGACCTTGTTGGCTCTGGAACCCAGGTGACAGTACCGGGAAAAGGGCTGAAGCTTTGGTGAGACCGGTCTGGACAAGATGGGAGAAGCAGAGAATGCACGTTTCCTCCATATTGGAGGATTCCTATGAACAAATACCACCATGGGCAGAGCTGACAGGATCTTGAAGACCATCGCATCCAGCTCCTTTGACCCATGGGGAAACTGAGGCCCAGAGAGAAGGGACTAGCTTAGGGTCACACAAGGCATTCATGACACCTCCAGTGCTCAGTTCACCTCCCAGGAGGCCTGGGTGGGGCCAAGAAAGGTCCGGGGCTGGGGGAGAGAAGCTGCTCTCATCAGTGGGAGCTCAGGAGAAGGACAGGAAGGAGGGCTGGACCAGAGACAGCAGCCAAATCCTGGGCCCTCGCCCTTCTGTCCAGGGCCTGCCGTCCTCTCAATGGGTCAGCTCTGCCAGCGGAAGCCGGCTGGCCAGCCCTCTGGGTCCCTATCTGTCTAGACGGCTCGCTGGCCCATCCCGCCGAGAAACTTGACTCACGGGGGGCTGGAGTGGGCAGAATGGCCTTGGAGGTCCCCGACAGCTCCGGAAGTCTGCACACAGAGTCCCTGGAAGACTGAGAGGTGTTGTCTCTGCAGAAAAGCCGTTGGACATTTCTGTGTGACTGTGACACAAACCATTCCTTCCTCCATAATCACCCTTGCCGCAGCCCTGGCTCAGGGCAGACAGCCTGCCGTGCACGGGTTTTATTTTCAAATCCCTCTTGCTTTTTCTTTTTTTAATATCCCTGTGAATGCCTGAACGGCCAGGCAGAGGAAAGCACGCAGATCTGTCCTTGAGTGTGCTGCTGCTGATGTGATGGCTCAGACGGGTCCGCTGAGCTCTGCAGCAGAAACAAACCCCTTGCTGATGTCATTTAAAAGAATAACCTCCCAATGTTCTCATCTCCCTTTGCTGGATACACCTTATCAAATGACAAGAGAAGCCAGTGTTTGCTTAAATGGTTCAGAGGTTAATACTCAACAGATGGGAGATCTTTTTGCCTTTTCCCCCAGATCTGGTCTGCTGCTCTTGCTGGATCCATGGGGATGGGGACACACAGGGGCATTCTTCCCAGCATGTCCTTTGAGGGAACCCACTTCCCCCCACAAGAGCATAGGGGATGCTGTGGGACTGTCCATATTGCTCTGTGTAATGTGGTACCACTGGCAAATGTGGTGCTGAGCTCTTGAAATGCGGCTCGTTTGAATCATGATGTACTATGTGAAATACACGTCAATTCAAAGACTAAGCATGAAAAAAAGAATGCCTAATATCTTATTATTAATTTGTCCTATTGTTTAAACAGTGAAATAATAGTCTTCTGGATATATTGGGTTCCAGGGAAGCTGGATGGCTTACTGGGTTAAGTGCTTGCTTTGAAGCTCTGGGGACTGAGGATTGAATCCCGGCCCCGGCCCATGCTGGCCCATATGCTGAACTGGGGTGTGCTTCCCATGAGGGAGGCCCCAAGCCCAGTTCCTGCCCTGCGTAACCCCCTGCCCACCTGTGTAGAATGAAACCATGTCGAAAACTGATGACATACAACCATGGGAACTGTTCTGGGCCCTCCCCCTTCTCTCTGTCTTTCTGTCTCTGTCAAAAATAGTAAAATAAATATTTAAATATTAAATGAATAAATAAATAAAAATAGATGTATTGGGTTCCATAAACTATATTATAGAAATTAATTTAACCAGTTTAGTTTTACTTTTTTCAATGTGACTACTAAAACATTTAGAATTATATGTGGCTCTACTTCTATTGGTCAAAGCTAGTATAGCACATGGCTCAGAGTCCTTCCCCATGAACTCCAATTCAGAGCTCTATTTCTAAAAATAGTGATAAATCTAATAACCATAATGCTGAAATGTCCATGCTCACTATAGTTAACACTGCTTTATAATATATGAGTATTTGAAATACGTGCTGGAGGAGGGCGCTATGAAACCCTGAAAGATGAACAAGTGGTCCCAGAGCAAATCCAGCCTGAGACATCGCTGGAGGCACAAATGACAAAACGGAAGCTGTCCTACTTCGGGCACCTCATGAGAAGAAGGCAGGGTTCTTTCAAAAAGACAATAATGCTGGGAATATAGAAGGCAGCTGGAAAAGAGGAAGAAAATAGATGGATTAACTCCATGAAAGCCACAGGCATGCATGTGCAGGGGCTGAGCAGGGCTGTTGAGGATGAGACATTGTGGACATCCTCATTCATAGGGTGACCTGACACGTAACACACACACACATGAGAGAGAGGTTCAAAAAGTCCTCATTCCAAGGAAAAGAACATTTCTTTCTTTCTTTCTTTGTATCTATTATATACGAAATAATGGATATTAACTAAACTTGAGGTAATCCATTCACAATATATGTAGTAAGTCATTTCACAATATATGTAGTAAGCCAAGTCATTATGCTGTACACCTTAAACTTACCGGTGCTGTATGTCAATTGCGTTGCAATAAAACTGAAAAAAAAAAAAAAGAATGTTAATATTCATCAAAGGCTCCCTGTGGGCCAGGAGCTGTGCATTATTTCATTTAATCTTCACAATAACAACACAAAGAATATATAACTATTATCCTCATTTTACACATGACTGTACCGACGTACATGGAAACGTAGCAAACAAGGGGCAGAGTTGGAGCTTCCAAGCCAGGTCTGAGAGACCTCAGCTCTGGACAAATGTACAGTCCACCTCACCTCACAGCTCCCTGGTTGGTTCTTAGAACGATGGGTCCACTGAGATTCCTCCCCTTTATCAAATATGGTGCTGGGGTACATTTAAGAGTCCAGGATTCTGAAAATGTCATATCTGTACTGCCACCCCAGTGATTTTCCACAGAGACATGGCCAGACCCAGAGACGTAGGATCTGAAAGAAAAGAGGCAGGCGTTAATAGAAAGCAGGCTGTGGACAACAAAACTGCTCGAAGCTTTTGAGGAATGCAAAGTCCTTCCTTCTATCTGCCTTCCCTTAGCTGAGGTGGCTGGGTGGTTTCCTGGGGTGGGTGGGTGGTCACCAGTGGAGACTACAGTTGCCATCTCAGGGCTAACCTTTCCTCCATTTTCCAGGAATAGGGTCATAGTCTAATGGAACTCTGAGGTGCTGCGGATAGATCCTGGTCTAGGAGTCACGAGATCTCCACCGAGCCAACTTGAGCTGGGTGACCATGGGCCAATAACCTCACCTTTCTGGTTCTCTCTTGTGTCAACTATAAAATCGGCTCCCTTCCCCCTCATTGCACGAGTCTGTGAGGATGGCCCCCACACAGTCCTTACTCATTCCCTCTTGCTCCTCCCCTTCCTCAGATTTCTCTTCAGGATAGCAGCCCCCAATCCAGGATTGCCAAGGACATGAAGTGGAAGGTCTGTTCCCAAGCCCCTTGCCCTATCATCTCCCATCCCCCACAGACTCAGGATGTGAGAGGCAGAAAGCCCTTTGACAGAGGCTGACCAAGTATACCATCTGAAACGGGACAGTACTGCTGTATTCTGTCCTTCTTAAAATGGGACGTTTGGTCAGCCTACTTAGATATCACCTTCACAGAAGAGGAAATAGAGGCCCAAACATGGCCAGGGCCACACAGCACAGTGGCCAACCTATCTTTCAGCCCCTGGTTTTTATTTCAGCTGTTGTAATCCCCCCATTGAATATTAGCTGGTCGATGATCAAGGGGCCACCATCCTTCATAAAGACCAAAAGTCATCTAGACCCCCCTCATTCCTTTTAAGCCAAATCAGTGACTTCTATAAAACACTCACTGTGAGCCAGACTTTGGCCTCTAAAGATGCACACAGTCCACCTACAGAGGAAGAAGACGCAGGGCAGGTGACTATAATAAAAGTGACAACAGATGCAGAGAACAGGTGTGGTTTTGGAGCCTTTAAAACACCTGGCTTCCAGTCCCAGACCCATCTTCTACCTTTGCAGTTGGCATAGCTCTCAGACCTTGAGGATGGTCTCAAACATCAGTCTGGGAGAAGGAAAGCTTGATTTTCTATAACCCAACTCAGTGCCTATTTCCTGACCTGATCCTGACAGGCTGCAGAGAACTTTAACGTCAGTGTTTCCATTTTCTTCCCCATGTGCCCAGGGTTTGTGCCACAGAGCCAGCCTCTTACCCAAGAAAGGGGGGCCTGTGGACTCCAAAGCCCTGTCCTCCCTGGTGCCTACTGGGATGCCCATTTTCTCGGTGCCCGCTGTGCCCGTGGAGCCTGTGTGTCCACAGGTTTGCTGGTCTACCTACAGCAGTCAGCCTCTGCCAGGGGCTCAGCCTCTTGTACCAGCCACACTGCCAGGAAGTTGTTTGTAAAACAAACGAAACGGTATTAGAGACGCTTGTTAGTTTATAATGGCATTATGATTTGGGGGGAGAAATTCTTATCTGGGAAAATGTGTGCTCAAGGATTTTGGAGTGAATTGTCATGGTGTTTGTCATTCTTTGAAATGCTTGAAACTGTTCAGCAGCTTCCTCGAAAGTTAAACATATACTTACTATACAATCTGTCAGCGACACTCTCATTTCTACTCTGGGTTTCTGCCCTAGAGAAATGAAATCTTACGTTCACATGAAAACCTTTACACACAGTTTATAGCAGCTCGAGTCATGACTGCCAAAAACTGGGAACAACCCAATTATCTTTCTTTTTTTTTTTTAAAGATTTATTTTTATTGTTTTTGACAGAGAGAGAGAGAGAGAGAGAGAGAGAGAGAGAGAAGGAAGAGGGCCCAGAGCAGTCTCTACAGAAGTTGCACATCATTGGTTTTTCCACATGGTTTCATTCCACAGGTGGGAGCGGGGCTGCACAGGGCAGGAACTGGGCCGGGGTCTCGCCCCAGTGAGAACCGAACTGGGGGCACTCCCCAGTTCAGCATGTGGGTCCACACGGGCAGGGGCCGGGATTCGATCCTTGGTCCCCGGAGCTGCAAAGTGAGTGCTTAACCCACTGAGCCATCCAGGCTTCCCCCCAATTATCTTTCAAGAGGTGAATAAATAAACACATTGTGAGATAGTCAGACACTAGAATACGATTCAGCCATAAAAAGGAAAATGCTATTGATATATTCAACCACTTGGATAAAACTCAAAGGTATTATGCCGAGTACAGTTTCAAAAAGAACCAGTTTCAAAAGGTTACATACTATATGATTCCATTCATACAACATTCTCAAAAAGACAAGACTAGAGGGATGAAGAACACTAGACAAGCTCCCCACTCCTTCCTCCCCAGCCCCAACCCAGGGCATAGCCCAGATTAGAGGTCAGAAAACTTTTCTGTAAAGGGCCAGATACTAAATACTTTCAGCTTGTGGGCCACAGAATCTCTGGGGCAACTACTCAACTCTGCCCTCCTAGTGTGGAAAGCGGTCCTGAAAAACATGGAAACAACTGGGTATAGTGTGTGCCAATAAAACTTTATTTATGGGCACTGAAATTTGAATTTCATGTAATTTTCACATGTTACAAAATATTCTTCTTCTTCTGATTTTTTAAGAACCATTTAAAATGTTTAAAAAAAACCCCAACATTCTTAATACAGACAGAGAGTAGATTAATGATTGCTTAGGACTGGGGGAATGAGGAGGAGGGGTGACTGTAAAAGGGTATTGGGTATGGAGTGATGAAAATAGTGTAAAATTGACTATGGTGATGGTTGCATGTTTCTTCCAATACTAAAAACCATTGAAGGGGAAGCCTGGATGGCTCAGTGGGTTAAGCACTCACTTTGCAGCCCCAGGGACCAAGGATCGAATCCCAGCCCTGGCCGTGCAGGCCCATATGCTGAACTGGGGAGTGCCCCCAGTTCAGTTCTCACCGGGGTGAGACCCCAGCCCAGTTCCTGCCCTGTGCAGCCCCATGTCCACCTGTGGAATGAAACTATGTGGAAAAACCAATGATGTGCAACTATGGAGACTGCTCTGGGCCCTACCCCTTCTCTCTGTCTCTTTGTCTCTGTCTCTCTCTGTCAAAAACAATAAAAATAAATCTTAAAAAAAAAACATTTATGTTTTACATGGGTGAATTATATGATATGTGAATAATACCTCAATAAAACTGTTAAAAATACGTTCTTAGCCCACAGACTGTACACAGCCAGATAGCAAGCTGCATTTGGCTCCTGATGTAGCTTGCTGACCCTTGGCCTAGATAGGAAACATTTAGCTAAACAAGATTTAAATGTTCCGCATAATAAAGAAACAGCCTGGGGGTAGAGGTTAGGTGAAGAGACAACTTGAAGACAGACCCATGCTTGGGCTTGAGAGCTAGTTAGGGAGCTAGTTAAGATTTAATTTATTGTTTTTGACAGACAGACAGACAGAGAGAAGGGGGAGGGCCCAGAGCAGTCTCCAAGTCATCAGTTTTCAACATGGTTTCGTTCCACACAGGTGGGCAGGGGCCTCTCAGGGTAGGAACTGGTCTGGGGGCCTCCTGCATGGGAGGTACACCCCCTTGAGCCAGGGGCCAGAACGGGGGTGGGGGGCTGAGAACTGAACTGGGGGCCTCCCACATGGGAAGTACACCCCAGTTCATCATACGGGTCCATATGGGCTGGGGCCAGGATTCAATCCTCAGCCCCCAGGGCTGCAAAGCAAGTGCTTAACTTGCTGAGACATCCCGGCTTTTCCCAACAAAATAAATCTTTATTAAAAAAAATAATAAATTGCTGCCTAGTGAATCCCTTTCCTGGACAGTCTCAACATAAACTGCACATCAGCTTATTAAAAGCCCTGAGAAGTCCTGTCCCACTGGCTGTTTAGAATGTGGGAAGGACTGGGGTCTGTTCCTCCAATTTCTTACCAGTCTGCCCTAGTTGAGCATTTACCCACCTCCAAGATGTTCCAAAGGTCCCCAGGGCCACCATTCACAAAATTAGGGCAGTGAAAATCGGATTGGCTCTCAGCTTTCCCCCTGGCTGACGTAAGACTGGGCTTTCTTTTGTTGTATATTATTTCCTCTCCTGGTCTCCTTGTTCATGTGAGTTGTGCTTTTTAAAAACATCGGTTGTTTTAGTGGGATTTGGGTTTGGGAGGAAGTGAAGTTGATGTGCATGTGCTCATTTGCCATCTTCAACGCAAAAGAAGAAGGCTCTGCAGTGGGGCCATGTCCGCTAACAGGAAGGACTGGGAGGAGGTAAATGAAAGGCTGAGGGTTTGAGAAAGATGACTTGCCTGGCTTCCCTGAAGCACATGGCCTGGGGGGAGGGGGGATGATTGTCCAAGAGCTTTGCTAGGGCCTGGAAAAGCAAAAACATGAAAATGTGGAGCAGGTCTCCTCCCTGAAAGATCTTAGTGGGTAAGAGATAATTAAAAAAAAAAAAAAGTGGTAAGAACATGACAGAGATAAGCACAGGGGACTATAGTTGAAGGCTTCTTGGAGGAGGGACAGCAGCAGGTGTGGCAGTTGGAAGTGAAGGCAAGCAAGCGCCCTAAGGTTGTAGGGTCGCTGAATGGTGAATGCAGTGCCGAGAGGCTGTTGTGACACCCACGATTGGAGAGGGCAGGAGGACCTTGAGAGCCACATGGGAGCTTGGGCTTTATCCTGTGGGTGATGTAGAGCCACTGAGGGGTGACCTGGGGGCTCACCTGGGCAGACGATGGGCCAGAGGCAGATAGCACTGACGTCTGGGAGACCACGTAGGCAGCTCTTGCAAAATCCAGTGAGAAAGGACGAGGCTTGCACTCAGGCAGTGAGCACATTCGTGATGGATCATTGGGGACACAGTCAAGGAGGTGAAGTCAGTGGCATGTGAACTGGGTTGGAGAGATGGGGCGGGTGGCCTCATGGACGTCTCCCAGGTTTCCAGCTCTTAGCTGCTGGGGGAGGGGGTGGGTTATCCCTTCCAGCCCTCCTCCCTCCTGCCTAAAGCTCAGGATGACCCCCCACACACACACACACCCAGACCATGAAAAAAGTGTTGGCTCCCCTCCCTGCCCCATCTTCCCTCCTCCAAATGTTTGCCTGGAGTCCCCAGGGGGGAAGAGAGAGAGATGAAATCATGGAACAAAGGGGATTAGAACCGCATTTCTTCCCTTCTCCACAATGGAAAACTCTAAATTTGTTGGGAAAGGGGAGCCTCCAGGGGGGCAGGGGGGAGTTTGATGAGGTTATGGTTTTGAAATAGGAGCTGTCTGGAACCACCACTCCAACAGGCGACAATGTTCTCATTTTTCTTTCTTCTAAGTAGGCACTCTTCTTCTTCTTCGTTGACCCCAGTTTAGAGCCTCCTCTGTTGGGAGGAGTCTGTCCTCTTAGATTCCCAGCCTGCCTGTGTCCCCTTCCACCTGGCTGGCCACTCAGCATGGGCACCCACAGAGGAGCAAGCCACCACCTCCTGAAGAAGAAGGGGCTCCCCACAGCAAGAAGGGGGTCAGCAAGTAGGACATGCCAGATGAGGGCTTGGAGGGTTTGAGTTCATGTCCAAGGTCTGACACTTCCCAGCTATGCTGACACAGGCAGGCATCTTAATCTTCCTGAGCCTCAGAGTCTTCATTTGCAAGTGAAAATGATCAGCCTCAGCTCGTGGGGTTACTGTGATGACTAGACAACACAGTACCATTGTGGGGACGCAGGGGCTTTGAAAACCAGGCCCATTCCTAACAGCTGCAGGGCCTGGGGCAAGAGCATAGATGGCGGCTCACTTCCAGATGTCTAAACACTGAAGAGCTAAAAATCCAAGTTCAACAAACTCTTAAACAAAATATGTTTTCTCTTCCAACCTTGACAAACAACCTGAGAGGCCAGGTTTGAGTTGGGAGTTCCTGGACTCCTTGGAATTCAGCAGGGAACGCCATGGCACGGGGAAGCCAGCCTCTGGCCCTCATGCCCACAGCCATTCCCCCTTCTCTTCCCACCACCAGCTCCATCCTGCACAGCAAGAGCTTCGATGCACGACACAGGAGGACAGCCCGGCCCTAACGTCTAGACTGCAGACAAATGCACGTCCACAACCGCACATGTGCTGCAAACAGCTGTGGACCTAGAGGTGCACCCACTGGAGGATGCATTCGGGAAGGAAGCCCGTGCAGATCCTGGAAGAAGGCTCGGAAGTTCAGCCATCTCAGGTATGCCCAGGTGGTGTCGAGGGGAGGGTGGCTCCAGCTCGTCCCCTGGCTCATCCAATGGAAAGGGGCATGTCTGATGGAACTGAGCACCCAGAACAGCGGTTGCCTTGTGCTCTAAACTCTACAGTGACAGTGAGTAGGGGGACCACATTGAGTATTTCTTTCCTCACTCTCTCTGATCCTCTTCTCTTTCCAATTTTCCTTGGGAAGGATTTGGGGATAATTTACATGCCAGCCAGTCAGAGAAGTGGGAGAGTCCATGCCTCTTGGGACAGATGAACCAGGAGACCAGGAATTCCTGGGGAAGGTCCACGGCCTCTCTGCAGGCCTCGATGCTGCTAAGCATCTCCTTCCCACATCTCTGGAAGACTCAGAGGCTTGTAATTTATTTTCTGAAAACAGAATCCTTAGAGCCTTAGACAAGGGCATAGCCAAAATGGGGGTGTAGCGGGGGAGTGCTCCAAGCACAATGAAAAATGTAGTGCTGGCTGAGGACATTTGGAGAGTCATGGTGACACTCACCTGGACCAGAGAGGCAGGACCCAGGCTGGGCTCAAAGCCATCCTATCCTACTTCCCACGTCTGGTGAGACAGCACATGTAGCCCCCGGGGAGCCTGGAGTAGAGAGAAAGAAGCCTCAGGGAGCAATACAGAGAGGGCTGGAGTCTGGACTGAGAGTCAAGAACCGGGCTCCCAGGCCTGGCTGAAGAGGCGGGAGCATTCTGGGACAAAGAACAGGGGCTCCAAGATCCCAGGCCTATGACCAGCTCTACGAATCCCAGCAGCCAGCTGTCTGCGCTCACAGTCTTCCCCGCTGAGCCTCAGCTTCCTCACCTGTCAAATGGGGGTAATGAGTAGGGGTGAGGATTTCATTAGATAAAGCATGAGAGATGTGTTTAGCATTGTGCCTATAACAGAGAAAAGGATCAAAAAATGTGAACCACGCAACTGTTACTATGATCGTGGTACCTGGAAAATGTCAGTCAAATGCTAGTTGAACTTGTTTGACCTTCAGGAGATCATGCTCATCTGAAGAATTTCTTTTATTCCCTAGAAACATTTCACTGTCAATACCCAGCATTCCCCTGACACAAATAATAGTTAACACTTGCCGAGAACTTATGGGGCCAAGGAGGGGGGAGAGGTGGCGAGGCAGGCACTATCCAAAGCGCTTCATACGTGTGACATCATTTCATCCTCCTGGCCTTCTTTCATTTCCCATTTGGCTGATGAGGAACCCAGGACATAGAAGGGTTGGGGAGTTTGCCCCTTGTCACACAGCAAGGCCCAGGCAGGCTGGCTCCAAAGTCAGTCCTCCCATGTCTCATCCATCCATCATCCTTGGCTGTCCTGCAGGGCTGCTGAGCCACCAGGCGGCGTGTTTTGACTGAACCCGCCGGTCAATTCAGCCTTCTCACTGGTTTGGCTGATTTTCTCCACACCGGACTAGTTATGGGGCCAAATGAGTCATTTTGGCCCTTGAGTCAATGATCCTGCCTCAACATGTTTAGACTTTCTGACAGTGACACTCCCTCCTCCTCTGCATTTGAAAGAATCCGTGGTAGGAAATACTGATTTGAAATTAAAATGGGAAAATGGCCATTTCTGAGATCATTGACAGCTAACTTAACCAAGGACATTGACCCAACTTGTCTCACATGACCCTCGCTGTCATCACACAAAGGGGTACACAGGTCTGGGGTTGTCAGCCATTTCACAGATGAGAAAACCCAGCTGGGGGCAGAGCATTGCCATCCGTTGCCATCAGTGACCACACAGCCTGCCGAAGGTGGGGGGCAGAGGCGGGATTTGAATCCAGGCCTGCTGGTGCCTGGACCATTCCGCGGGTAATGCCCTCTGAGGGGCCTGGAGCCCCCAGCCACTTGGGGGCATCACGGAACGGTGGGAATGGCTGCCGCCCATTTGGCCAGGCCTCTCCCATTTGCTCTGCCTTTTGGCAGTGATCGGCAAGCCTACATTAAGCGTTCTTTTCTGAGTTGTTTGTGGGCAGGAGAAGCCTGGAAATTGCAAGAAACGGAGGCACCTGGCTCCCCGGGGACAATTTCAGAGTCCATCTTCTCACCTTGTTTATTTGTCAAATGGTAACACAGACACAACGGGTATATGTTTTACATTAAACCACATAGAAACTTGTGGCATTTCTGTCTGCACTTGAGACATGTTTATACTGCTGGGTCCATTATGACTCTGTTTAATATCCTCTGAATTCTCTGAGTCCTTCCATCTCTGCAGCCAGGAAGTGGGTAATGTGCACATAGGGAAGAAATTTCCAGGCACTCAGACCTTTAGGTAAATGAGGACTTTTCTTTTTTTTTTGAGGGAAAAGCCTGTTGCAGAAAAATTAAATTCTTCCTGTTTAAAATGGTTTTTCCAATGATCCTTTCCTTGTAGGAAATTGCTTAGGTCCTAGAGAGATGCCAAGGAAGTCCCCAGCTCCAGGAGCCTGTGGCCCACACTGGTCAGGGCAGTGTTCCTTTGGCCTGGAGAGCCTGGGGTGGGGACATGGAGGTGAGTGACCCTCCAGGGCTGAGAAAGGCTTTGGGGACGGACCTGCAGGCTGGCGCTTGAGGTCACCTGAGGGCTTCCTTGCCTGCTGGGGGCTCCTGGGCAGCCAGCATCAGACTAGTCCTGCCGGATTGGGAACAGCCTTCCCCCAGGATGGTTGGCAGGAGCAGCTCTCTGCTTGCTGGCAGAACAGAGAGGTATTATTTTAGGGAGAAAAATGAGATTCCTGTTATTGCTTATTCCTCCTGCAGAAATGTTGGTGTGTCCCAGCCAGGGCCAAGATGAGAGGTGGTTCTGTGCCAGCACAAGGGTGAGCTCATTGCATGTGGGGACGTGAGGTGTTTCCAGCAAGGCACCGTGTGGAAAATAAGCTCCAGGCTGGGAATCCGAAATCCCTTGTCCAAGCAGAACCCTTGACACTTTCCTCACCTTCCTCCTCCATCAGCTAGGCCGTCTGTCACCCTCCTTCTCCATCATCTCACTTCTCTCCTCGGTATCTGAGCCCCTTCCCCTTTGATCCCTCTATCTTCTTGCATCTCTGACCAAACGCTCCCCCTCAACACCCATGAGTGTCTGTGCATATTCTTGTTTAGAGGCTGTATGAAGGGAAGAGCCCGGGCTTTGGAGTCTGAGAGACCTCAGTTCAAATCCCAGTCCCAGCACTTACTGGCTGCATGGTATTGGACAAGGACCTTCACCTCTCTGGGCCTCTGCTGTCTCTCTGGGCCTCTATCGCATCTAGATGAGAAAGCAAATGGGAAAGTACCTAGGACCCAGTAGATGCTCATCTAGTCTTTCCCTCCTCCCTTCCTTCCTGTGGAAGCAAAGGATTTTATAGAATGAAGCAGCTGTGAGACTTTGAGATTTATAAATGTCAAGTTCCCGCAGGACTAGGAGATCTGGGGGTCACAGGGTATCTGTTGTACCCGTCACCAAGGTCCTGGCATGGCCTGCGGTTGACACGAGTCGCTCTGAACTGAACCCAGAATTAAGAAGAGGGGTCTTGGCCAAGAAAGTGTGGTCAGGAGCCCAGGCCAGAGAGGGCAGGAAACCAGATGATACTAGTTGGATGCAAGTAGCCAGAGAGTTAGGGAGTCAGAAACTGCATAAAGTGGCAGCAAAATTGTACCAGTTGGAAATTCTGAAAGGTGAGGTGAGGAATGAGTCACCTACGGCAGAACACAAAGCTCTAACTGGCATTTTTTGGCTGCCACAGGCAAGGGCCTGTAACATACCCGAGAGCCAACTTTGATTTTCCATCTATGAATCACGAGAGGGGTGTCACTAACAATGGGCCTCTGGAAGCTTCCTCTGGAAGAGCCAAATCCCTTTGCTTCTCTGTCCCCGAAGGAGCACATGTGCTATCAGTATGTAAATTTTGCAACATTTAAAATGTTATCACTTTCTGAAATTATCTTTTTAGATTTCACATCCTCTCAATTTCCAGCCCCTTGGGCAAAAACCCTGGTGGGTCCACCCTGGTCCAGGCTTCGGTATCTGTGTTAGAGAAACCAAATTGGCTTCCGCTTAGCGTCTCCTTTAAGTTCTCTTTGTCATGAAATCTTTCGGTGGTTGTTTTAATCCATCCTATCTTAGTTTTGTTAAGGATAATTAAGGAAAGGGATTTGGGCCCACACTATGATGAATGAGAGACAATTTGGTGAATGAGGACCTGGAGTGGGTACAACGGGAAGGCAAGTGAATGATCTTGTCTGGGTTAAGGTATAAAAGCTCAGACGCTGGAACAAACAAAAATACAGCAGAGGGGAAGCTGGGATGGCTCAGTGGGTTAAGTGCTCGCTTTGCAGCCCTGGAGCACGAGGATCAGATCCCAGGCCTGGCCCAGGCAGACCCATATGCTGAACTAGAGAGTGCCTCCAGTTCAGTTCTTGCCGGGGCCTATGCGGGGCCCACTTCCTGCCCTGCGCAGCCCTGTGCCCACCTGTGGAGTGAAACTATATGGAAAACTAATGTCAACTGTGGAGACGGTTCTGGGCCCTCCCCCTTCTCTCTGTCTCTCTCTATCTGTCTCTCTCTCTGTCAAAAAACAATAAAAATAAATCTTAAAAAAAAAAAAATACAGCAGAGAAGAGAACTTCATTTTTCTCTCATGCTGTAGACCAGGGCTCGGCACGGCAGGTAACCAGAGCGAACAACTTGAAGAGCTGATCTGGGTGCCCAGACTCCTTTCATCGCATGGCCCTCTTGTTCCTTAAGGTGACCCCGCACTCCAGCCCAAGACCAGGAAGAGAGAGGAGGGGCGGGCGGGCAGGCAGAGTCCTCACACGGCTGTCATCAGAAAGTACCCGCAGGGGAAGCCGGGATGGCTCAGTGGGTTAAGCACTCACTTTGTAGCCCCGGGGACCGAGGATCGAATCCCGGTCCCGGCCTGTGTGGACCCACGTGCTGAGCTGGGGAGTGCCCCCAGTTCAGTTCTCACCGGGGTGAGACCCCGGCCCAGTTCCTGCCCTGTGCAGCCCCACTCCCACCTGTGGAATGAAATTATGTGGAAAAACCGATGATGTGCAACTATGGAGACTGTTCTGGGTCCTCCCCCTTCTCTCTGTCTCTGTATCTCTCTCTCTCTCTCTCTCTCTCTCTCTCTCTCTGTCAAAAACAATAAAAATATAAAAGAAAGAAAGAAAGTACCCGCAGCTTCTCTGCTTCACCTGCCTCACCATGGCTTAGTCACACGGCCACATCTAGGGGTGCTAGAGCTGCCAGCTCAGCCCAGGGCTGTGTGGAACGGGGCCAGCTCTCCTTTGCCTCCTGTGCTCCCAGCCCCCATCCACAGCTCTCCTGGCCACCCAGAAGAAACTTGAGGCCTGGTCCCCAGTGAGTGCTAGACCCCAGGAAGTGCTACAGAGACAGCTGTGACTCGGTGACTGCTCCTTCACAAGCACCACCAGTACCCACTGGGCTTTTAGCAGGTGCTACAGCGCCAGCGGAAAGCTACAGGCCCTGCCTTCCCGTTGATCCGTCTCCTGGGGGCCACGCCAGTGGCGATAATCATCAGACACAACTTAACAGCACATCTGTGATTCTGAGCCAGTCACCAAACCACTCTGAGCCTCAGCATCCTCATTGTTAAAACAACACCCACCTCACAGGGTTGGGGGAAGATTTGATGGGAGAACGTATGCTGCCTGCCTGGTAGAGTGCCCGGCACCAAGTAAGCCGGCAGTAAAGAGAAGACGCCCTTAGCTCACCTAACTTGTACAAGGGGAATGGGAAAGCCAGTCGGAGGGCAGAGGGTCGTAGTTGAAGGAGCTGGGGCTTGAAGCCCAGCTCTGCCTCTTGCTCACTGTGTAAACCTGGGCCCAGGGCCTGCCGGTTGGAGTCGTGGGACATGTGCAGAGCAAATGTTGGTTATTTACAAGACTGGACTTCTAGGTTTTGCTGATGAGTGTCACTCTCATACCAACAGGCGCTTTTTGTCTGTAGCGTTTTTCTTCTTTCGAAGTATGTCCTTGGAACAAATTCAAAATCCTTTCTTCCACCCTTCCTGCAGTTGTCAGATCCCCCAAATCAGGTAACTGTAAATCCCACAGCGGCTGCGGCCCAGGACCAAGTCGTGGCAGCTGCCCGGCTAGGAGCCGCCGGTAGCGGGGGACCCGCAGCTGCGATGCTAGCTGAGGCCCGCGTGCCAGAGATTACATCATCAGGAAGGATGGAGGGGAGGCGGGTAGCAGGACTTCTTGTCTGTTGGGATTTCTCCCTCATCCTGAGGGGGAGGAAAACTGATACAAACACAGAAGGTAAACTTGCCCAGGAGCCCTCTGAGCACAGTCCAGAAAATTCCCAAGGAGGCTTATGGCCACATGTCAGAGGCGCTGCAGGGAGCCTTGGAATCTGCTGTTTGGGAGGAAGTGCACTAATGAGTGTGAGGAAAGAAAGTAAAGGCCCGAGAAAGAGGCAGGGTCCACAGTGGGGACTCCCTGCTGTATGGGCTTCAGGGGATCCTGAATTCCCCAGAATTATGTGCATATTTTGGGTGCATGACCAGATGTGTCAGCAAAGAGACCTGATCCTTTGAGTTCCAATAAAACCAGTGCCCAGCGCACCCCACGTACACCCTCCCAGCCGCTCCAGGGCTTCTAGGACTTGCCTCACGACTTCCCTTGTTACCATAGGCTCTGCTGTCGTCCACACTGGTTCAGTCTGTGCATCATCTCACCACCCTGTAACGCTACTCTTGTTCTGTTCCGGATTGACCCAGACACAGAAATCATCCCTCTCTGTGCCTTCAATACACACACACAAAAGCACTCATACCATTATCAACTCATGTTGCAGGCTGGGCAGAAGCACCACCGAGACAGTGCACATTCGTTTTGTCTTGATGTTGTTTTTTTAAAAGATTTATTTTATTGTTTTTGACAGAGACAGAGAGAGACAGGGAGAAGGGGGAAGGCCCAGAGCAGTCTCCACAGTGGTACATCATCAGCTTTTGACATGGTTTTGTTCCACATGGGTGGGCAGGGGCCGCACAGGGCGGGAACTGGGCTGGGGGTCCCCTCGAACTAGGGACCAAACCAGGAGGTGAAAACTGAAGTGGGGGCCTCCTTCATGAGAAGCACACCACAGTTCAGCATATGGATCTGCACGGGCCAGGGCCAGGGCCAAGATTCGATCCTTGGTACCCAGTGCTACAAAGCGAGTGCTTAACCCACTGAGCCATCCTGGCTTCCTCTGTTTTGATGATGTTGCTGTTTTTGTGTGTTTTATCAGTTGTTCCCTCCTATCATCCACTAAAAACAAAGAACTGCTGCTTCCCAGTTCTGTGTTTCTGAATGTGTTGCCAGTACAGTATCCCAGCCGACCAGCCCTTGAGGTAAGCACCCAACCCAGGCCTGGCCCAATCCAATTAAGGTACTTCCTCCCTTAAGACTGGGTGACTGACCTGGTGTGAGGAAGGCCCAAGGCTGTTGGAGACATCTTGCCAACTGTGTGAAAGAGGCCTCTTTCCAGGAAAGAGAATGAAGCCAAGACCAAAAGAAGCCAAGCCAAGAGAGACAGCAGGACAAGGGAGCTGTCCTTGGAGTCCCTGGATGCACCTGAGCCAATGTGAGAGCTGCCACCATATGAACGGCACCCCTTAGAGCTGGCAACTCAGTGGGACCATGGATCCACTATCAACTTCCCAGTCAGGCACGCCAACACATTCCATTTCTCCTGGTTTCCTTTTTAAGAAATTTGAGTTGAGGTTTAATCCCTTGCTATCAAAAGACTGGGAACAGGCAGGGTTTCCATCTGCGCTGCCTTGCTGGTCCTCACACGTTTTTTGGTATTGAAGTCATGAGGAGGGGCTGATTTGCACGTCGGGGTCAGCGTAGAGCAGGAGGGCAGTACCTTGCAAGGCGATGAAATGATATGCAAACTGAACCAGTCTCTTAGGCAGAGCAAGTCAGGCCTCTCTTTGTTCCGCTCCCACCCTGTAGCCCCATCAAGCAATTTTTCCAAACAAAGGCATTTTCTTTCCTCCAAAGGATTCTGGATGCTAGAATTGTTGTATTTTCATAATATGCATAGATTTTTCTATGTGCATTTTCCTGGAGAGAAAATTGGTCAGAGGAAGGTTCTGAGACATCCTAGACTCCTGAGTGTGTGTATACTTTGTAAAATTCCTGATCTAGCCTAATCAATGAACTTTACAGATGGGGAAATTGAGGCCCACGAAGAAGCAAGTTGCTCAAGTTGTCCACCTTGTGCCAGGATCAAGACTAGCCTTGAAGGCTCCCAGGTTCCAGTGGCCAGAGCTGGGCTCTTCTCTCTGCCTGGGAAAATGCTAAAACCACACTTTCTGCCCCCAAACTTCCAAGTGCTCAGTCCCTTCCACAGCCCACACACGGGTCTGGCTCCAGTCCTGTAAACCGCCCCCATCCCCACTCTAGCCTGGTGGCTCTTCTGGCTTCTCTGGGCAGGACCCTGGGGATCTGCTTCATTCATGAGAAAGCTGTGGAGGAGGGGCCAGAAGACACCCCCTCACTCAGCTGGCAAAGCAGGTCCTGGCTGCGTGTCATCGATCAGGAGGAGCCAATGTGAACCTGGGGCCAGGGAACAAGATCTGCTCAGGGCAGGGTCCCAAGACATCTCACTTTACAAGGGTGGAATTTCACGACTTGTGTATTTTAATTAAATTTTTATTTTTGCGGAATTTTAGCTAAAGTTCCCCCATGCCTGCAGCTCACTCATTGTTATTAAAAATCATGACAAGATGAGGGGGAAAAAAGCTGTCTGAGTAGCAAAAATGAGGCCACTTTTTAGAAAATCTCTGACCCCATTGTACACTTGAAACCCACTCCCCAGCAGATGCTGTTTCCGCCCCGTGACTTCACAGATCAGATTTTAAGTCTGTGGCTTATTGCTTTCTGAGCCTCTTGGGGCTTATAGGATTATTCTGGATTTAATCCTTTAATAATTTTCCCTCCCTCCTGTCTGAGGCCTGGTTTTCCAGTTGAAATCAGCTTGGGCAAAACAGCTTGCTTCCAACCTTGATGGGCTCCCCTCTCAGACTGTAAGAAAATTAAGGAGGGATCTGAAGAAAGCTGACCACGTTGAGGACTTAAAAAGAGAAAGCTTAAAACCAATCATGTGCAACTATGGAGACTGTTCTGGGCCCTCTCCCTTCTCTCTGTCTCTGTCTCTCTCTCTCTCTGTCAAAAACAATAAAAGTAAATCTTTAAAAAGAGAAAGCTTAAGGGCCCCGTTCTGAAGCTGGGGTGGGGAGGAGAGGCAGCCATGCCAAGGCCTATGTCTGAAGCCCATCAGACGTTATCTTCCATATTCCTAACTATGGCCTTGGAAGGGAGGGTCATTATCCCCATTTTACAGGAGAAGAAACTGAGGCTCAATGACAACAAATAACTTAAGATGAGCCAGGTGGTAAGAAGTAGAACTGGGCTTCCAGCACTCTCCCATTGGACTCACGAGTCCCTGCCCTCTGAAGCCACACCAGCTGCTGGGCACTACCCCCCTCTCCCCCCCCACACACGCCCCAACCTGTAATTCCTTTCATATGAGCACATGGCCGGACAGGGACACCCCTGGAATGGGGGCTGAAAGGAGGCAACTTCTTGCTCAGCCCTGGTAGTTAAAGGGGAGTGATGGCCCAAGCTGACCCCCCTCAACAACACTCCTGCACTCCAAGATGGACAGCTGAGCCCCGTTCACAGCACCCTGACTGAGTGCCCACTGCACACCGGGCAGAGGACAGAGGTAGAAGAACGAAGGAGATTTCCCATCTGGATCGGAACCAACCCCCCGCACACTACCAACAGGTTGTGGTGTGGCTACCATGTGGGAGTCCAGGGGGAGCAATGAGACCCTGACCCGCACAGAGGTAGCCACCTTGGGACTTGGCCTTGAATGGATGAGTTGGATATTGGCCAGCAAAGAAGGAACCAGGGGAGTGCTGAGTGAAGGCGGCAGCATGAGCAGATAGGGAGGTCTGAAGGAAATGGTACATTAAAGAAACTGGAGAACGCACAATCGTAAGCGTGGAAGGGGAAGGGCAGCCACAGAGACGATTAAGATGGAAGATGCATCCTCACCGTTTGGGGTCTCGCCGGGCTGTGCGGCTGGAGCACAGGTAACAGAAAAGACGGCTGGGAGTTCAGCCTAGCTCTCGGAACGGGACAGGATTCCCAGTACCTTTCATCAGCGGGCATTCCCCAGCTCTCAGAGGGAGAAAATCAAGTTGAAAGTCTGACTCTATACTTCTGGCATCTCTGGCTGGCAGTTGAATCATGGCTCCCGTCTCGGGCTTTTTGGGAGACCTGCAGGGAGACCTTGTACCCCCTTTACCTTGATTGGGGAGATCCCCACCCATGACCCTGGGAGCCCCAAGAACCAGCCCTCCTGTCAAGCAGCCCCTCTCTGGAAGATGGCAGCCAAGCCTTTAAAGGGCAGGTTCTGCCTACTGCCTTCCTCCCCTCAACTGAGCTCTGCAAGCCTGCAAGTCAGTCGCATATCCAGTCATTCAATCACCAAAACTCCAGTGGACACGCCGCCGTGCACTGTGCTAAGCACTGGGATAGGAGCTGAGAAAGACAACCCCAGCCCTCCCAGTACAAGGGAAGGACAAATAAACAGGTCTGTGCAATGCAGCAGGGTAAGTTCTATCAACAGAGGTCATCACAGGGGTTATAGGAGCATCAGAATCTCTAGGGAGATCAGGAGAAATGCAAATTTGCAGGTCCTGCTCCAGACCTAGCAATCTGTGTCATAACAAGCCCTCCAGGTAATTCTGATGCAGGCTCCGGTTTGAGAATCAATGAGCTATGGGAAAACACAAGCAAGAGTAGTACTTAACCATGAATGGAGTGATGCGGAAAGCTTCCTGAAGGAAGAAACGCCTGCAGCGAATCTTCAAGAGTAAGGAGCCTGATGAAGAGGTACAACCCCATCCAGGTGGGTGAAGCTGTGTGTGCCAAGAGCCCAGAGGGAGAGGGTACAGGGTTTTCAAAGAATTAAAAGGTCGTGGTGGATTGGCAGCCCAGTGACTAGAAATGAGGCAACAGGGGCTGGGGAAAGAAAGAGACAGAAAAAACTAAAAGATTTCAGAATTTCTGATAGAAGGAAGTCAAGAAAGAGAGTTAAGGTGTGCGGTGGACCCCTTGCAGTAACAACCCGTCCTGAACCATGCAGGCTAGATGCCTCCAGGGGCCTGGAAGCCCCTCCACCACCCACCACCCCCTACCCCGCACGCCCCTGACTTTGCCCTTGAAACTTCTTCAGTTAACCAAAAACGGCATGACCTCATGTGTTATGGCTGCAAAGGCACAGGGGAGCCAAATCAGTGTTTGTATTGAAATTAACTGGGGGCTTCGTGGATGATGAAGGCTTTGAGGAATGCACAGGCCCCCAATGCGATCCCACAAACAATGGTGTCACTTACGACCACTTCAGGCCCCAGCAGCTCACATCTGCATGTCCACAGCCCTTCTTGATGAACTCATAATCACAGACGATATGAATGTTTTAAATCCAAAGCAGATATCTATTAGGGACTTGGGATGGGGAGGGCTGGGGCGAGCACCCCAGAGCTATTTTTAGCCTAGGAAGTGGAGCCCCCATTTTACCAGGGCCGCCACTTGTCAATCAGGAAAATCCCACTGCTCACCCCTAGCCCTGATTTATGGTGATTCAGAGCAGAGATGCTGCCAGGAACAGGGCTGGGGCCAGGAAAATTTCATCTGTCTGGAATCCGACAGGAAAAAAGAGGCCTGGAAATTTCAGAGGAAGCTGGGATCCGTGCCGGTTACAGCGCCTCTGTTTGTGTTCGCTCAGCTGGCTCCTGTTAGCAAGTTAAGGGTCCGCTGAGGAAAAGCATCAGGCCAGGTTTTTCCATCACTCCAGAACCTTGAGCTTGATCTCCAGGCAGCGGTGGCTCCTGCGACCTCTGACCCCAAACAATAGGAGCCTTCACCAGGTTGCCCTGGGCCCGATCTTAAAATCAACATCTTTGTCTTTTTCTCTTCTCTCACTAACCATAAAATACAAGATATCAAAATGATTTCATCTTTTTGGTTGTTTGTTTCATCAGATTGTATCACACTCAAAAAGCAGGGTTCAACATGAACACTGATTAATTCAATTCAGTTTTCATTTCCTCCCCTGGAGTGGCCCAGTTTGCCCCAAATGGCCTTGTCTTTGTCCTCCCTGGTGCTGAAGCTCCAGGAAAGATGTCCAAATCTAATGCTGTGAGCTCTAGAACAAAACCAGGGATTAGGGCTTTGCTCAGAATCTTGCTGTGTGACAAATTCTAAAGGGGCAAGCAAGATTATGTCTTTTCTATTCATTCAGTCACTCAGAGCCTATTTTGTGCCAGTCCCTGTACTGAGGGTAGGGATGGGGTGGGGGTGGGGGGTAGATAAAAAATGAGCATGACTCACTTTGGAGCACACAGTTTGGTTGGGGACACAACCCTGTCAATAAATAACTACAGTGCAGAAGAACAAATGGAATAACCAAGGTAAGCGAAAGCGTCACAAACACAGAGGAGAAGCCCCTTGGGCTGGTTCAGAAGGTAGACCAGAGGAGACAGGGCCTCCAAGGGGAAAACCAAGTGTGCGAAGACAAAGAAGCAGGAAAGAAAGGACATACCACGCCCGTAGGATCCGAGGACTGAGCTGGCGCGGGAACGGGGGTTGGTTAGGGCGTTGGGACTTATTCGTGGGGGCTGGAGAGTCGAACTGGAACACCGAGGTCAGATGTGCACTTTGCATGGGTGATCCTGGTGGCATGTGGAAGCTCGGGTGCAAAGGGGTGGGGCTGGAGGCAGGGGGCCAGTCAGAAGAGAAGACAGGGGCTGATAAGGCAGGGCAGTGGGGATAGAAGTGGGCACAGGGGTCAGAAGATATTTAGAATCCCAATTCTGGGGATGCCGGATAGCTCAGCAGGCTGAGCGCTTGCCTTTGAACTCAAGGTCCTGCAATCGAATCCCAGCTCTGGCCCGTGCAAACCCATATGCTGAACTGGTAACAGCTGGGATGGCAGCAAAGGTTCTCACCTCCCATGTGGGAGGCCCCTAGTTCTGTTTCCACCTCACATGGCCCCATCTCACCTGTGTGAAATGAAACTGTAACAACTGATGATGTGCAACTACGGAGACTGCTCTGGGCCCTCCCCCTTCTCTCTGTCTCTCTCTGTCTCTGTCTCTGTCAAAAAAATAAAATAAATGTTAAAAAAAATAAAAAAAAAGAAATCGAGATCGATAACATTTTAAGGCACTGTTTTTTAAATCAAAATTAATGCAAAAAGGTATCATGAGCAAAATGTGAAATTTTCAAATAAAGACAAGATTCATCTTTTGTACTCAATCTTCTGCCTCATCCACCTCACCTTAATCCCAGCTCTGGTTGCAAGAAAACTTTATTTTAAAAATCGGGGAGCCAGCCCCTGGGTTGTAGTTTACTAATTTTTTTAAAATACCATGTAAAATTTTATCCCTCTTGACTACTGAGTTGTTTTGGTGCTTTGCTACATTTTGGGCCTGTGCAAGTACCTGAGTCCCCTCACCTGAGACCTGGTGCGGCCCCTCCCTGGAATACAAACCCCAGTGGAAAGACCTCTAGCTCACAGAGAACGTGTCCACGTGAATTTGGCTTGAGAGCATTCTGCTCCGGGCATGCTGAGGGCTTCACGCTGGCCGGCAGCTCTGAACCAAGGGCTCCAAGAGGCATGGCACCCTGTCACTTAGACAAGCTGATGCTACCATGTTTCTGGGAAGAGTTGCCGAAACTCAGGTGGCCTCATCTGTAAAATGGAGAGAGGAATGTTTACGTGCTGCTTTACATTTTAAAGAAATTTAAGTCGGCCCAAACCCAGAACCTTTGGTACATCCAATCCACCAACATCCTGAGCCATCTCACATGCCAGGCACTGCCTTGGGGAAGATGGTGATAAACCGCCTGTGAGAAATGTTATCTCCAACCCCTACCCACCCCTGTAGCTTAAACCCACAGATTAGGAAGGGCTAAACCCAAACTCATCCATTTATTCATTTCTTCGTTCATTCGTTCATTCATTCATTCATTCCTTCAATAGTAGACATCCACTGAATACCTATAGATGCCAGGCGCTGCCGGGCATTGGTTGAATTAGACATGACCTTCATCCTCAAGACGTTTGTCATCTAGTAGAGTCAGACAGAAAAATAACTGCTGGATGGAGTGATGTGTGCTCTTCAGAGACAAAGATATACAGGAATTTAGAGAGGATGACTATTTAGCTGATAGTGGGGGAAGGTTTTGCAGAGCAGGACCTGGAATTCCTCATAAGTACAATTAGGCCAGACAGACGGACTAGACCTTTCCAAACAAGGACCCTGTCTTGGTTCATTCAGATTGCTCTAACAAAAATACCATAGACTAGGCGGCTTATAAACAACAGAGATTTATTCTCACTGTCCTGGAGGCTGGGAAGTCCAAGATCAAGGTGTCGGCCTATTTGGTGCCTGTGGAGGACCCACTTCCTGGTTCATCAATGGTTGTCTTCAAGGCAGAAGAGGCGAGGGAACTCTCTGGGGTCTCTTTTGATAAGAACACTAGTCTCATCATGAGGGCCCATCCTCGTGACTTTATCACCTCCCAAAGGCCACAGCTCTAAACACCATCAAACTGGGGATTAGCATTTCCACAGCTTTGGGGGACACAAACATTTAGTCCATAGCAGACCTGTATGTGCTCAGCAGAGGCGAGTGCGAAAGAAGGCAGCGTGATCTGAGATCGGGAGAGGCACGGGGAGCTGGGCAGAGCATGTAGGAGGAGCAGCGGTGGGACAGGGCGATGGTGACATAAACCGGGCACAGACCACAGAAAGCCCTGGATACTAAGCTAAAAATTTGGATTTTATGCTATTGGCCATGGGGAGCCATTGGAAGCTTTTAGGCAGGAGATGGCATTTTCAATCTATTTTTAGAAAGAGAATGCTGGCAATCATGGAGAGGAGGGATTAGCGCTGGAAGGGTTTGGAAATAGAAAAGTCAGTTGGGGGTATTTTGCAAGAATCCGAGGAAGACATGATAAAGGGTCTGAACCCAAACGGTGCTGGTGGGGATGGAGAGTAGGAGTGGAGTTAAAGAGAATTCTGGTAAGAAGTCACACAACTTGGTGACTAACAAGGTGAGGGAGCAGGAGTCTAAGTGGATCTCCAGCTTTCTGATCTGGGCACCCGTGCAGAGTGGCAACAGCAAAGAAAACAGGAACATCTGGGAGGAGGGGTAAGTTGGGGAGCAGTGGGTGTGCTCACATTTGGACTTGACTCGGAATGAATAGAGGTTCCGATGAAATGGGATGGGCTCAGGGCTCAGGGAAAAGTTTAGGCTGGAGATATTGCTGTGTGAGCCGTATGGGCGCAGGTGAGCTGAGCCGGAGGGAGGGCGTAGAGGGAGGAGAGACCTGAGGGGAGGGGCTGGCAGAGGAAGGGTGGAAAGAGATGAGGGAAACCAGGGGCCATCAAGGAGGTCTGGGAGGAGGAGCAGCAGGAAAGTGATACCCAGAGGATCTGGAAAGCTGATAAACTGGAGGAGGAAGGGTTCATGCAGCTGAGAGGGAAACACATGAAGATAGAACCAAACCACAGTTTAAAAGGCAAGGAGGTCATTGGTGACTTTAGTAAGAGCAACTTCAACATCAACCAAAATTTGCATCGCATTAAACCCATGGACTAGACCACACCTGTTTCCAGGGAATGGTGGTAAGAGGGTTGAGGAATCCACAGGAGGTGAGGAAGTAGACGGAGCCTTCAAAAAGATCTGGGGATGAGGGAAGCCAGGATGACTCAGTGGGGTGAGCACTCGCTTCACTGCCCCAGGGTCCAAGGATCGAATCCCAGCCTCAGCCTGTGCAGACCCATATGCTGAACTGGGGTGTGCCCCCAGTTTGGTTCTCACTGGGGCGAGCTACCCATGTGAAAGGCCCCCAGTTCGGCTCCCAACCCCAGTGTGCCTCCCATGTGGGAGGCCCCCAGCCTGGCTCCTGCCCTGCGCAGCCCCGAGCCCACCTGTGGAATTAAACTCTATGAAAAACTGATGACGTACAGCTATGGAGACTGCTCTGGGCCCTCCCCCTCTGTCTGTCTCTGTCTCTGTCTCTGTGTGTGTGTGTGTGTGTCTCTCTCTCTGTCAAAAACAATAAAAATAAATCTTTAAAAGAGAAGCAGCAGCTCTGGGGATGAAGAGAGAAGGCCGTGCCTGTGGGACAGGGAATCCGGAGGTAGTCAGAACGTGAGTAGGTCTAATAAAGAGAGAGAGAGACTTGGGTAGGGTTTTAGGATCAAGAGAAAAGGCAATGGAGAGAGAAGCGATGTCCCAGCTGGGCTGCACAGGAGCGCCATGCCCAGCCCCCAGCCCCAGAGGCCCTTGGTGAATGGGCTGTTTCCAGTTAGCACCCATTTTCCCACATTGTGCTTAAGTTCCCCAACCAGACCCCCCCAAACCTTTTTCCCCCATACTCACCAGAAGCACAGTACATGTTATACGTGGGAACCCCATTCCTTGTCCCAGCTCAGAGCTCTAGAGAATCTCTCACCATCTGAAGGATGTTGGAAGGAGGGCACTGGACTCCCAGGGGTGGGTAAGCTGGACCTCTATTCTAGTCTGGCTCATTTTATCCTCAATGAACAGAGACCCACTTAAATCACTGCAAGGAAAGGGGAGTTTGTGGCAAGGATACGTGTAGTCAAGAGATCTAAACCCAGAACACAAAAGGGGAAATGCAGAGAAGGTGGTGGCATTTGGCCCCTGTCTTGTGGTGGCCGTTTCTCTCTGGGCATCTGTTCCCTTGTCCTCTCTGCCAGGTAGCTTCCTTCACTCTTCTTTCAGCTCCCTCCTAATTTTGGTTTGCATGAGGCTTTGGCTTTTCATCCTCAACCTCAGGGAATCTTCACCAGCTACTTACAGCCCCTTCCTGGTCTAGTTTCTGTTTTCCAGCTGAGATTCAAGACAGGGATCTGATTGAACCAGCTCCTGATTCAGGCAAGGCCTTGAGTCCCTAGCCAGTCTATAGCTGCCTGTCTTTCACCCCTGCTCCAGTCGAGAGCAGCAGTCGGGAGCCGGGACTCAAGACAGGGCCACGATTTAAGCCGGCACTTCCTACAGAGAGTTGGAATGAGGGATGGGCAGACAAGCACCCCAAAGTACACCTAGCACAGTAAACTCACAAGTCTCTCAAAACCAGCTGATAGGGTCTGGATTAGAGGAAGTGATGAGGTTTTAAACCAACACTCAAAGGTTTTTAAGGCACCAACCATCTATCTACTGTGGACCTCTGAGAAGACCACATTCAGACCAGGAAGTGGATTTGCAGTAGAGAATTATGAAGCAGATGGTGGTGAATGGCCATGCTGCCTACAAACATTAAGGCTCCCTCTACCCATCATGGCTTCCTCCACCCAGAGATGAAAGGAGCTGCCCCCTCCCTGCACTGGTATCTGTGGGGTCAGGGGATCCCTGTGCCCAGTGGTCTCCTGCCTGCTGACTTGGCTCTGGCCTCCTGCAGGCCTCTTCCTGGCAACAGAGAGAGAGGGCTTGGGAGACTGGGGTGAAAAGCTGAGGGTGTGTCCTGGACCTCTGACCTCAGGCCCACCCAGCAGGGTGTTCTGTCTCCAGCAGGGAGGGAGGGGCACTAAGGCCTCTGTCCATCCTTAGTCTCTTCCTCCTGCTCCTCCCACCTCTGCCCAGCCTCTGACTGAAACAGACAGCCTGCGGAGTGCTCTCCCAGAAGTCACTGGCTATCCTTTCAAAAGTGGGAAGAGTTCCAAAACCAAACTCCAAATACCTTACCTCCCACATCCTCCCAAAGCCCCACCAGCCTGTTCATCTCCTGGAGCAAAGGGAGTTAGGAAGCAGAAGCACGAAAGCGACCTCAGTGAACATGGGGCCCAGACCTGCACAGGCGGTGCGTGGAAGGCGCCAACGAGCAGGGACCTTAACTGACCCACCGCCCCGCCTGCATTCCAGCTTCTTTGTCCCCCAGGCCTTTGGGCCTCCAAAGCCTTCGCTGCACAGGAAGATTCTGTCTTCCCTAAAGCCGGGAGAATGTTCCCCTTTGCTATTAATAGGACATCCGGTAACATTTTAATTGAAAATTTAATTATTCCACCAGCTGACCAGGAATACAAGCAAAACCGAGACCAACAGTGTGTGATGCTGCAAATAGATACACATGTGAGCAGATGGGGGCGGGGGAGGGGGGGACCAATAATGTCTCTGCTTCTCAGAAGACCCCAGGCTCCCACCCTGAGATCCCTCTTCCCCCCAAATCTCCCCCAAACATACCCACAAACATCCTCTCCCACCTGTCCCTCTGCCGTCCCCAGCCCTACACTGGCCCAAAGATCCCTGCTCCTTGTTCAGATCAGACCAGCAGTCAGCAGATTTTAATGTTGTGAATCCAGAAGAGGACAGAGCCTGTCCTCCACTCCCTCAGGCACGCAGCAGGGCACAGAAGAGCCTGAGACATGACCAGAAGCTTGCATGGGGACACTCATGTACTGGACTATTTGGCAGGGAGAACCTTTGTTCTCACATAACATCAACCCGGACCGATTATGAGGAAGAAAGCAACCCTTACGTGTTTAAATAAAATATCATCTTCAAAATCATGTGAGCTAACTATAATGTGGTATCCATGATCAGACCCTGGAGAAGAAAAAAGGGCATTAATGGAAAAACTGGTGGAGTACAAATAAAGACTCGAGGTTAATTTCTAGTAAAGCACCAGTGTTAACTTCTCAGTTTTGACCCAAGTGCCTCGGTTATATAAGACGTGAACACCAGGGAAAACAGGTTAAGAATGTACGGGGACTTGTACTATCGTTGCAACCTTTCTATAAATGTAAAATTGTTCCAAAATAAAAAGGTTATTTTTTTTTTTTTTAGGTTTTTTGGGTTTTTTTTAATCATGTGGCTGCTTCTGGCTTCCCGGCCTCCCACCCCACTACCACCACTCCCCACCAAGTTCACGATCACCCCACCAGAGTTCCTTGGGTGGAAACCGCTGAGAGCCACAAGGATGAGCTGGGACTGGTGGCAGGATGTGTGGTCATGAGCAGGTCTGAGCCAGGGGATTCGTCTGCACAACCACAGGCAGACCAGAACCCTGGAATTCCAGATCATTCCAGATCTCCGGGTCACTGGTTCATCCCTGTGTTTATCACAGCGTGTGCCAAGCATTGTGCTAGGCCACTGTGAGATCGGGCATATGGAGAAGAGGGTTGTGGGTACAAAGATGAGTAAGACCCAGAGAAACACAGTCTCCTCCCTTAAGGAAGCAGTGAGGGGAACATGCTCCCCACATGGCGACAATAGCTGGCAGTGACTGGAGGGCGGGATATGCACAAACCCCTGTGATCAGGGCAGGCTTCTCCGAGGAGGTGGTATAAGCTCCAGCAGCAGCCCTGTTGCTGCCGGTGATCCAGAGATAAGCCACACCTGATCTTCTGGCTCAGGCAGCTGGAAGGGGGAGCGAAGAAGAGGGAGGGCCTTGCTCTCTGCAAACGTCAAGTGCTGTAGGCATCATAAAATCATCAGCATCATCACCACCACCATCAGATTCCAATGGCCCAGGGGGGCGGCCCAGGGCCCTGGAGGGGCCTCTGGTGAGGGAGAGCAGGCACAGAGGAGGCCATTCCTGCAGCTAGCAGAGCCACTCGGAGGCCAGCAGGGGCGTGTTGACACAGCTGGGAAGAAAGTCTTCCTCGGCCTCATTAATCACTTCTGCACAGGAGCTCTGAGGGAGGGGCACCCCAGGGTCACTGGGCTAGTTCTCACAGGGGATCCTGGGAGGGTACCTGGCCTCAAGCCCGGAGCCAAGGGAAGGTCTAAAGAGGCCAGGATGGCATGAAGCAAGGCGACCAGGCCCCAGGGACCCCCCTCCTAGGCCAGGGGGTTTCCCAGCCAGGATGTTTGTCCACAGAGCAGCAGCCTTCCTGCCTGCCCGGAGGTTAAAACCGCTTCCAGCCTGTGCCTGGTAACCCCCTAACAGGCAGGTCCCGGGAGAGGCATATATTTTTTTCTTTCTCATTTGGCCAAGCCAGTGTCCGCTGCTTGGCATGCAGTTCCTGACCCTCCCCTTAAACCCTGTCCAGGGTGTGTGTATGTGTGTGTGTGTGAAATCAAAAGTCACCAACCTTTGCTGTGAACAGAGAGAAGATTCTGGCGGTGACCAGGGAGAAGATGGGGAACCAGCAGAATTGTTTCTTCATCCACTGTTTACTGTTCTTCTGCAAACACTTAGTGAGCACCTGCTGTGTGCCTGACCCTGTTCTCAGCGCCCTGGAGGCAGCAAAGCGCAGAGGAGGGAGGCCCTGCTGTTCTACAGCTCACCCTCTAGGCAGAGGGGCAGAGACGGAATGCAGGCCCTTCCCCAGAGTGGTCAGGAAGGAAAGCCCTGAGCGCAGACCCAGGGCCTGAGCCGCCCTCCCTGGAGTCCTCTTCTCCGGGCACCCACAGAGGCCCCACCCCAATCTGAACCTGCAGGCCTGAGTTGTCTGGACTGCTCTGTAGCTGCTGTCTGCTCACAGGGGAAAGAGGAAAGGCAGTCCGGGTATCTCCCCTCCAGGGCAGCCTTCAACCCTCTAGCCTAGCAGGTGGCCATGTGGCCCAGGGACTGGCCCTCTCTCCATCACCTTGGGGAGCCACAGGCTCTGTGCCCTCGGCTCTCCTTCCCTCCTCCTCACTCCTTCCTCTTTCCCTCCTGCATTCTTTCATTCTTTCTCCTCCTTTCTTCCTTCTCCTCCCAGCATCCCTGTTCTCTGTCCCCCCCCCCCCGCCCCACCTCCCCCTCTTCCTGTCTCACATTTTCCTGCCCAGGAATCAGACCCCAGACAGTACCTAGGAAGTCTGCGGCCTTGCCTAATAGAACCGTAATAGTCCTCGGGGAGGCGCGGTAATGACATCCTCCTTAAATAAAAGGACTTAATGGAGATTTCCAAATCTGAAAACCACATTTCCACTAGCAACCTATTCAGCAAGTGACTGCTCTGGAAAGGAGCTCGTGGGGAAGCTGCAGTGGGGAGGGGCAAAGTGGGAGGAGAGAGCGAGTCTGTGCAAAGAACACCTTTCCACGGCAGGACAAAGCCCGGGGTCTGAGAACGCAAATTGTAAAGGGTCAGCCCAGAAAGAGCCGAAGCTCAGAATCTGGAAATCCTGTGTGACCCTGGGTGAGTTACTTTGCTCTCTGAGCCTCTGAGCCTCAGCTTCCTCCGCTGTGTATTGGGTGCAATCATCCTCTCCCAATATCACACTCAGAGGGGCTCAGGGAATTATTACCAGTTCCTACCACAAAGCAGAAGCCAAAGCCCCTACAGGATGAACCTCAAGCAAACACAGCTAGACGGGTCCTTCCAATCTAGTGACAGCGTGGGCAACCCAGAGCTGGATTTGAGAAAATACCAGACTGTTGCAAGGGAAGGAGGAGAGAAATGGCTTTCTCATCGCCTTTATCACTAGGATACTTAGTAACAGTACACGAGGTGCAGAATATATCATGAAGATCTTGGGGACTCAGGGATTCATCAATGTATTTTGGGTAGTCATGTAAACTTTTGGGGAGCTCCTGAAAACACACATATGAAGACTGAACCAAGGGCTCTCAAGCCCATCTAGTTTCTGCCCCTGACCCTGAGCGGAAGAATGTGACTGGAAAGTGCGCGAGGATAAAGGTGTGTTTGTTGTGTGAATGAATCGGGTGAGTTCTAGATGGACTGTGAAGTCAGCCCTGCCCCTGACTAGCTCTGTGATCTTGGGGAAAGCTCTTCCCCTCTCTGGGCCTCCATTTGCCAAGGTTTATAATCATGGGATTACATGATCTCTAGGAGTAGTACGATACTAAAAATAATTTAAATTAGAAGTGAAATTCTTCTGATTCGGGGCCTCGCTGAGGTGCACGAGAGGTGGTGTGTTTGCCAACACTGCCACCTTGTGGTAGAAATATGTAACTCCCGGCTGAGGCCTCGATTCGGTGCCTTTGTGGTCAAAGCCGCCAAGGCCAGAAGGATCCTCGCACCCCACCCACCCCACCCACCCCACCTTCACCCCACAACAGAAACACATTCTTATCAACAACGTCTCTGTTTCGAAAAGGGCCTCTCTTACACTTGTATCATGGGACACTCATTGTTGCAAATATGATCTTATCTTGGAAAAAGATAGGTAACTACCATTTCCAAACTCCTATTACATGCCAGTGATCATGGTAAATGTTACACACAGATTGTCTTGTTTGATTCTGAAAATAATGCTGTAAAGAAGATATAATTGGCCTTCATTTTACAGGTGAGGAGACTGAGGCTCAGAGAGGTGAAGTGACTTGCCCGAAGTCACACAGCTGGAAAGAGATTACCCTGAAACTCAGAGAAAGATTAACAGACTCTAAAGCTCTGGCTTCCCTCTCAGGAACAAGAAATTGATTTTTCTCAGATTATTTCAGATTCCATTTTTATAGGCCTCTTAAGTTGGGGGGGGGGGTCACTGAGTTGAAGAAGGAAGAGAGGTCTGTCTGTAAGGAACACCCCAGCCCTGCTCCTGGGATGGGAGTAGATGGACCCTCACCCGAGGCTTTGGCTTCCCAGGAAGATGGATGTGGGGCACAGCAAAAGCTTTCAGAATGTTCCCTGAAATGCCAAAGAGAAACCTCCAGATCCTGAAGAAGGCATGAACCCAGAGAAACCCAAAGTTTCAGAGAAACCGGAAATTAGACCATGTGTCTGTGACATACTTGTCTATTTATTCTGTCACCACTAGTGAAAACCTCCTTACCACCTCCCAGAGACCATGACCAACCTGAGGTGGCGAATGAAGACAGAGATCCATCCGGTTCTAATACACTCAGGGAGCGTTTCTCTTCCTGATGCATTCCTATGCCTTGGGAACAAGACAAGCCCAGCTCCATAAATTATGCTCGTAGAGTTGCTTATCAGTTACCTCCTCAAACACATTAGAACACCTTTCACAAGCCCCATCAAATGTAAATACCCCCACCCCATAATGGCTGACACCCCACAAGTACTGTGGGCATCATCAGGAGAGATGGCAGGAGAGGCTATAAAGATGACCTTTCACCCCACTCTGGCGATATTGTCTACAAGTGTCTCATCCAGTAATCTTACCTTATTCTTGTGGGTTTTTTGTTTGTTTGTGTTTGTTTGTTTTTGCCTCTTGGAACCTAAACACCCAGCCATAGGCCCTGGAAATGTCCCAAATAGATCAAGACTCTGCCAATATCTCCCCTAGAGCCCACCAGCTCCAGGATGGCATAAATACTATGGCTCTATGACTCCACCCCTTCCAAAAGAAGACTGTAAAGCTCCAAGGTTAAACAATAGCAATAACAATGATAGTAGCATGGGTAGAGTCCCGTGGGGTTAACCAGCTAAAGGCTCGGTGGACAAGCAAACGAGAGGAGGCAGAGCACAGGCAAGGTCTTGCTTCTACAGCCCTCCACCCCCAGGCCGGTCCCTGGGTAGCTCACCCTAATCTCCCATAAACACGCCCCTTTACACTTACTCTTACACTTTCACATTTATTCAAGACACATCAGCACGTCCAAATATCCTTTATCTAAGACATTGTGGCTGTTGAGCATGTATGATGGTGACATTCTTTAACAGCAGCCCTTACTCAATGAGACATGCCCCCAGCTACACACACGCGGGTGCAATGTGTGCAGCTTGGCACTGGTGGTGAGGATGGGTGTGGGACAAGGGCCTGGGGTGGGCTGTACGGCATTCCCGGAACCAGCACACACCACTCTGAGAGCTTCCCTCCTACATGGGCTCCCATGTTTTTCTCGGGTCAACACGGCTTTACTCTGAAGCCTGCCCGCCCATTTCCCACCCTACTTGATCACAGAGAGATTGAAGAGCCACTGGAGCCATGTGCAGGCCCAGCCAGTTTCTCGGGGACAGCTCTCGTTTCCCTGTAAATTCTAGAGGATCAAAGGCCCGCTAACTGGCAGGGTGTGTCAGCAGGCCCTGCGTGGGGTGAGACGGTGCCCTGTGGCTCCCCACACCAGGCCAGAGCAGCTGTTGTCATTGAGTGAAAAGAGACAACCAGCTCCTTTCCCTGTGGTCTAAACAGGTCTTATCTCTAAGGGCAACACCCCAGACAGGGGTGGCAAACCTTTTGGTGATTGAGTGCCAAAGTTTATGAAATAGGAGTATACTCGCTTGACTTGTGTGCCAACCCATCGAGTGAGATAGAGGTATTATTTTTATGTCTATAAGCGCATAAACAATAATTTTTTAAATGGTATTCACAGCTCCACATGCCAAAATAATTGCTCCGCGTGCCACTTTGGGCACGCGTGCTATAGGTTCGCCACCCCCGGCCCAGGATGAGCCTTGGACCAGCCCCACCTGCTGACCATCTAGCCAGAAGCACCCACCCAAAGGATGGGCGTGACTGAGCGAGCAGCACAGAGCTCAGAGCAGCATGGTTCCTGGGTACTGGCTGAGGAGCCCAGGGCCAAGTGAAGCTGCAGAAGCTTCAGTCTCTGCTGCGGTCTGAGTTGGGGCTGAGGCAACTCCAGCCTCGAGAGGGTTAAAAAACCCACTCTCGCTCCATGGCTCCCTTCCAAAAGGTCTCCGTTAACACCAAAGGTCTCCTGATGTCTCACTCACTTTAATAGATTTTTCCCATTGACGTCTCAGTTTATTGACTATCATTTCCTTTTCTACAGGGGAGCTATTTTCTGGGTCACTGATCCAACCAACTTAAAAAGGGTTGCATTGATTAGGTTTTATTGGTGGTGACTTGCACAGTGATGAGCTGACGTGCTCTTTCTTACCTGCTAACAGCTCCTTTGTTTCCCCCTCCCAGCCCCCACCCATTCTGTTGACTTATGGGAGGGACAAAGTTGGAGCACTTAGGTGGATGGCTTTATGGAGTGATGGGGAACTTCTGGCTCTATTGCCTCAACCTCTCTGCAGCATTAGGGGAAAGGCCATTAAGCACACACACACCCACACCCATGCACACAGGAGGAATTCACGTTAACAGAACTTGAGTATAGATAGAAGCAAATCCAGAAAGACACCCATTCATTTAGTGAGCATTCACTGAGCACCTGCCGTGTGGGACGATCATACGGAATGCCTTCGTAACAGTTACAGCTCACAAAAGTCTTCTAAACTTGTTATCTCACTTGATACTCACAACTCAGCCATAAGTAGAATGACCATTATCCCTACTTCAAGGATAAAGGACAGGAGACCAGCAGGACCTAAGTCACCCAATTAGCTGGTGGCAAATTCAAAAATATAAACCTGCAGTTATCTGACTCCAGGGTCTTCATCTTTCTCTGATGAGAGCCCAAGGGGCTACCAAGAGGTATAAGGCAAAGTTAATATTTAATGTAAGCATATGGTTATTTATGTATGCACAGTACACGCATCACTAATAGACAAAGGGGGGAGTGGGGCAGAACGGAAAAGGCTCCAGGAAGCAACTAGTTCACCTCCCTTCGACTTACAGGTGAGGAAAAGTGAGTCCCAGGGATATAAAATAAATAATGTGCCCAATTCATACAATGAATTCATTCATTCATTCATTCATCTATCCATGTTCCATGCCAGCTACTTGTACGTGTTCTCACTCATCGCCTGTGGGAATATTCATCCACAGAGAGATAGCATCGGTCCAGGCAGCCTGTGACCCTTCTCTGCTCTGGGTCACTGACCTAATCCTCTTCCCCACAGGCCTTTCCCCACAGCTTGTGGTCCCAGGAAGAACAGCCCACCTCCACCAGCACCCCAAAACACCACGTCCCCCAATTTGATCTTGGCCCCATAATGGACTGTCCTGTCAGTCCCAACATTGTTCGTCTGTTTGGCTGATTGGTTGGTTGGCTTTTGTGACAATAAACTGAGATAATATG
The DNA here is from genome assembly GCA_004027555.1 of Craseonycteris thonglongyai. Lineage (NCBI taxonomy): Eukaryota > Metazoa > Chordata > Mammalia > Chiroptera > Craseonycteridae > Craseonycteris > Craseonycteris thonglongyai. The sequence goes on along the minus strand of PVKE010000988.1, from coordinate 17,014 downwards.
AGTAAAATGCTGGTCCCAGTACCTGGCCTATAATAAATGCTGAGTACATTCACGTTACTATTTTTTTTTAAAGATCTATTTTATTGTTCTTGACAGAGACAGATAGAGACAGAGAGAAGGGAGGGGGGAAGGCCCAGAGCAGTCTCCATAGGTGTGCATCATCAGTTTTCAACATGGTTTTCATTCCACACAGGTGGGCGGGGGCTGCACAGGGCGGGAACTGGGCTGGGGGCCTCCCGCATGGGAAGCACACCCCAGTTCAGCACATGAGTCTGCACAGGCCGGGGCCGGGATTCGATCCTCGGTCCCTGGGGCTGCAAAGCAAGCACTTGACCCACTGAGCCATCCCAGCTTCCCCCAGTCCCATCTTTCATTCTCATCTTGTGCCTTTTTAGACTCAGGTAGATCTTGTCTGAAAGGACAGCTAGAGCCCATCTGAAAGTAAAGTGCCACAAGGTATGCAGAACAAGAATCAATTGATAGAATTTTAATACAGCAGCTGCTGCATGTCAGAGCCGGGGCATGTGTTTGCGTGGGTGAATATTTGTGCGATGACTTTAGTGCATGAGGGGTGGATGATGGACTGTGTACACGTCTGTGTTTGGGACCTGTGGAGTTCTCCCCATCTGTTCCGCTGCTGTGTGTTCATTCATTCATGCATTCATTAATTCAGGAAGCTTCTATTTGTCCAGCATCTGCTCTATGGCAAGCATTGTACTGGGATCCGGTGATTCAGAGATAGCAAAATACAGTCTGTACCCAGGAAAAACTTGTGGCCGAATGTGGGAGAAAAATCACATGCGCAAAGAATTATAGCTGCTTGTGGTGAGCACCCAGTGAAGATATTTGCAAGGGAGAGGAGACGGGAAAGTATGTTGTAAAACACGGCATCTGAGCAGAGCCAAGGACAAATAAAGGTTCACCAGGTAGGCCAAGGGTGAAGGAGGGTGCTGAAGGCAGGAGAAACATGCAGGGGCACAGGGTGCTCTTGGAACTGAAACAGTCAAGTTCAAAGGAGAGGTGACAGGTAAGCAGGGGTGGGTCTCCATGGTCTGGGTCTGATGGTGACAGCTGGGAACGGGGGTGGGGGGAGGGTGGGGGTGGGGGCTCAGTCAGCAGGGGGTCCAAGAGGGTGACATTGGGTGGAAGAACAGGAACATCCTTTCTCAAATCTACCAAACAAGATCAGCCCCTTTACATAGGAAGGCCAAGAAGACAGGCCCTTACCCTTTCGGTGCAAGTGCACAACTCCTTCCAGTGGAGAGAAGTTCTCTTTGAGCTCCAGTTGACATCAGCCTGTTTCAACCTTCTTCATCCCTCTCTCTTCCTCTCTCTCCTTCAAGCCCCTGTAATGCAAAATCTATGTTGTGTTCCCTGTGAAGGAGAGAATTTAATCATCTGATTTAAATAAATTATATAAATGTCTTCTCCCAGGCAGGAAGCTTGGCACATTTCAGAGAGAATTCCAGCAAACCCTCCAGAAATAAGAAGAGGGCCTGAGAAGCACCCAAGTGAGCAGCGGCTAAAAGGGTCAGCCCGTTACCAGAACCCATTTTCTCTGCATAAATCTGCAGCCATCAAGAGCCGTGCATTACAAAAACACATAAAGGCCATTCACCGGAGGAGCAGCCGTGGTGTGTGCCAGACACTCTGGCCAGAGAGACGAGCCCCAGGACCCCCATGCCTGGCACACACTACCCACGTGTGCACACACAGGCCCCTGCCGGGTCACAAATCCCAACTCCAAAGGCAGGGAAGAGTTTCTGGGTCCTGTTTAAGGTCGTGCTAACACACTCACATACACACACCAACATCTCACACACTGCCACTCACAAGCACAAGCACACATCCCATGCATCACACTCATACATCATACACACTCACAGTCACACCCATGCACAGATGCACACCCACATCGCATCTCTCACACATACCTAACACAACTCATGCACAGGTACACACATACACACGCATCTCATGCACAACACATAGACTCGCAGATACATACTTACTCATCCACAATCACAACCACTTGTACATACACACATCTCACGCCACACATCCACTCACTCACAAATACATCCACTCACACACGCAAACATCTCACACGCTCACACGCCCCACTCATGCACTCACAAACACAATCACAACCACTTGTATATATACACATCACACAAATACTTATACATGCAATCACAACCACACCCACTCACACATGTATCCACAGCCACACCTACTCACACATATGCACTCTCACACATACACTCACACACTGTCTGTGCTCCAGGGAAGCAAGACCTTCTATGTTAAGGTGAAAGGTGTGGATGGGCCAGTGAACTTCTGGTCTCGTCTGCACAGCTTTTCCAGTAGTGTTCTTTGCTGCCCAGCAGAGCAAGAGGGCTTGGGTGACGTCAGCATTCTCCTGTGCCTGCAGCTAGACTCACCGGAAGTTCACCATTTTTCCCAAGTGCCTTTAGAACTATTTGCTATACAGTTTATTGAAATAAAACATCTACACAGAAACGTGCCCAGATTGTAAATGTAGGTTCGATGCCTTTTCACAAAGATCATTCTCAGGTCAAAAGGCAGAACATTTCCTGAACCTCAGAGGCCCTCACATGCCTCCTTCCCAGGGTAACCATTCTCCTGGCTTCTAACAGCATAGATTAGCTTTGCCTGTTTTTGAACTTTATTTAAATGCAATCAGAAGTTTACTTTTGTGCCCTATAATGATATCCGCATCCAGAAATTCTTAACACTGAAACCACAAGACAAAAGAAGACTGAGAAACAGGAGTGTAGAGTAGCATTGGTCACTGTTTAGACAAAGGCTGAGAAAGGGCTTTGAAGAATAAAAATGTATCCTATAGATGCAAGGGGTTCTCTGATCCAACTAGTCACCCAAGAATGAAGCCAGACTTCTTGCTGCAAGACGTTGAGCCCTAGAAAAAGGGACAAGAGGTGCAATTTGTTTCTGCCCTCTTTGGACATTTTTCAAAATCATTTGAAACCACCACATTGACCGCAGATTCAGATTTGGGCCACAGTCCCAGCTCTGCCGCTAACTCCCTGGTGACCCTGGGTAAGCCATTTTGCCCCTTTGCACCTCTGCTTTCTCTACTGTACAGTGAGGGGAAGAGTACTAATATTGTTCAATTCTCTTGAGCACTCGTTATGTGCCCAGCACCGCTCCAACTCATTTAATCCTCTAGACCTGAACTCAGCAAGCTACGGCCCTCGGGCCAGGCCACCCCCAGACCCCCACCCCCTACCCCCCGCAAGCTAAGAGTCATTCTCACATTTTTAAATAGTTTGAAAAAATATGCTTATTTCGTGAAAGGTGAAAATTATAATATTTAAATTTTAGTGTCCATAAAGTTGCTGTGGAACACAGCCATGCACATTCATTTACATCATAGCTGCTTCCACGGTAGTTGTCACAAAGACATTATAGGCTAAAAAGCTGAAAATATTTATTATCTGGCACTTTACGTTAAAAGTGGGCTGACCCTTTCTCCAAACCATCCTCACCATGGGCACTCTTTTTATTGTCCCCATGTAACAGATAAGGAAGCTGAGACCCAAAGAGGTTAAGAAACCTGCCAAAGGGCTCCCAGGTGGGAGTGGAAGGGCTAAGTGTAGGTGGGAGCTCCAGCTCACCCGCCCCAGGGAGCTGCCCACCGTGCGTGAGGCCCTCTAAGGGCACGATGACCTTGCTTGGAAAACTACAGAAAAGAATAGAAACACTGGGGAAGCCGGGATAGCTCAGTGGGTTAAGCGCTCACTTTGCAGCACCGGGGCCCCGGCCTGTGCGGACCCATGTGCTGAACTGGGGAGTGCCCCCAGTTCAGTTCTCTCTCTGTCTCTGTCTCTCTCTCTGTCTCACTCTCTCTCTGTCAAAAAACAATAAAAAATAAAAAACCTGTTTTTTTAAAAAAAAGAATAGAAACATGCCTAATCTCCCAGCAGGCATCAGCAACTAAGTCTACACTCACCCCTCAGATCAAATGCCCCTCACCCCCCACACACCACATCCAGCCCAAAGACTTCCTGATTAATTAACTAATGATTTTCTACAAACTTCTAAATCATAGGCCAAGAGTTGAGTTTTAACCATACTCTCTGTTCCTGGCCTCTTATCATAATTAGTTTTTCTAGGGCTCTGTTACTGGTTTTCATTCATTCATTAGTTTTTATTCCCATAGCCTATGTGCATAAGATAGGCTCTATCTTTTGTTTGCTGAGTTCTTACAGAATGGTTGGTGTTATTTCTTATGCATGTGGTATTTTATTGACACAAATGGCATTGTGTCATATCTCCTTGTTTCCTAGTTCTCTTTTCCCTCAGCAACATTTTTCGCTCTGTACTCTCCTACTGAGGTATAACATGTATGCAGGACAGTGTGTAATTGCACTGGCCTTATGCATAAACTCCGTTTTTTCTATATGTACACTTGTGTAATCATCACCTAGTTCACAATATGACAGCTTCCAGGGATGCCGGGATGGCTCAGAGGGTTGAGCGCTCATTTTGCAACCCAGGGGTACAAGGATCGAATCTCAGCCTGGGCCTGTGTGGACCCATATGCTGAACTAGGGTGTGCCCCCAGTTCAGTTCTTGCTGGGGTCCATGTGTGAGGCCCCTGGCCTGGTTCCAGCCCCACAAAGCCCAGCGCCCACCTGTGGAATGAAACTGTATTGAAAACTAATAACATATAATTATGGAGACTGCCCTGGGCCCTCCCCCTTCTCTCTGTCTCTGTCCGTTTCTCTCTCTGTCAAAAATAAATAAACCTTAAAAAAATGACAGATTTCTAGCACGCCAGAAGGTTGTTTTGTGCCCCTTCCCAGTCAATGACTCTCATTTTGCCCTTCTGCTGCCAGAGGCACTATTCCAGCTTCTGTCATCACCCATTAGTTCAGCTTGTTCTTAAACTTTACTTAAATCAAGCTTGTCCGACCTGCAGCCCGCAGGCTGCATGCGGCCCCCGACAGCTTTGAATGTTGCCCAACACAAATTAGTAAACTTTCTTAAAACATTAGGAAATTTTTTTTGCAATATTTTTTAGCTCATCAGCTATCATGGGTGGTAGTGTATTTTAGGTGAGGCCCAAGACCATTATTCTTCATTGTGGCCCAGGGAAGCCAAAAGGTTGGACACCCCTGCTCTAAACAGAATCATACAATGGGTCCTCTTTCCTGTCTTGCTTGTTTTGTTCAACTTGTCTGGAACCCCCCCTCCCCCACCCCCATGGGGTGTGGTAGCAACAGTTTGCTCTTCTTAAGGAGGTGGGGCACTCCATTTTTAGATCTAGCCACGTAGCTCTGTGTGCATCTGGTGGTCTGTTTTTTCCTGATGTTCCAGGGCATATCCACCCCATTTTAGCTCTGGTGTCCTGGTAATCAACCTCATCCATATCCCCTTATAAACTACATGAACATTTCTCCGGGATAAACACCTTAGAGCGGAATTGCTGGAGCACATGGGCTGGGCAGACTGAAACTGGCAATTCTACCACAACAGAAGGAGTGGGGACCCCACTCCCTTGACCCCATTCACCCCTTCCCCCTCCTCCTCCAAGCAAACCTTTCACCTCCTCCTCGATGTCCTCTTGCAGGACCCATTCTAAGCGTCTTACTTCCTGAGTGTCGCTGCCTCCGTGTCAGCCTGCTCCATCCTGCTGCATTATAACAAGACGATAATCAATGAACTGCTAACTCTATTGCAATAAAGGAGCGAGCCCAACCTTATATAATTCTTTTTAATTGTTTTCTCACATTACATGGTTTCCCCCTTTTTTTTTTTTTTTTTTTTTTTTTGCTAAACTTATTCGGCCATAAGTTATGTCGTTTAATTTCTCAAAGTGCTAATAATTTAATTGCTTCCTTCCTGCACACAAAGTGCCTGTACTGTCCTCCCTCCCGGGTGCAGAGATTATAAAACGGAGTTGGCAGGAATACCTAAGAGGGGAGTCTTTGGGGCAGCAGGATGTGATGGGAACCAGCTTTCTCAGAAGTCAGTGTGTGGAGCTGGGAACCTGACTGAGGGCTTCAAAGTGCCCAGGGGCCCAGCCAAGCCTGCCTGTGTCAGGAGGGGTGGTGGCCGTCAGGACCTGAGATCCTCGGGGGCGGGAGGAGGTCACAGAGTGCATCCCAGACCTGAAAGGCTGTGGGGGAAGCTGGGAATCCATCCCCAGCAGGAGGCACTGAGGTCAGATGCTGGGGAGTTCCTGACTGTTAGGACACTGAGGGGCTGACTGAACCCAGGGCAGGGTGAGGAGGTGACATCTGATAACCAGAACTAGCATTTATCAGCTGCTTCCTGACAGGCTGACATTGTGCTCCCCTAGAGCATCTCATTTTGTCTTCACCCCCAACTCTCTGAGGCAGGTACTAGCATCACTATTTCATAGCTGAGGAAACTGAGGCAGAGAGAGGCAAACTTACTCAGGTCCTGGCAGAGCAGGAAGTCGGCCTGCGAAGCCAGTGCTTCCATCCTCCACTTGGTAATGCTCTGCCCTCTGTCTGGGTTGAGTGATGGTGTCATGTCTTATGTGGCAAGAGGGGGAAGGTGTGGGCCTCAGGACAGGGTCAGGGATACCGTAAGCTACTCTTGAGAGTTCCAGGCCAGCTCGCTCGCTCTCTCTCTCACACACACTCTCTCTCTCTCTCTCTCTCTCTCTATCTCTCTCTCTCTCGGTCCAAGTCTGAAATAAGTCTGATGGGTCAGAACTACTTTAACACCCCCAACCCCTCACCCTGCCCATCATCTATAAAATACTATCCAAGCTCCTAAACATGGTCTCCAAAATGTCCATACTCCCCGGCCTCCCCCTGACTACCCAAACTCACCACCTGAGACACATATTTCCTATGAGGCTTCTTCACCTTTGCAAATGCTGCTTCAACATGAAAACTCTTTCCCTCCCCCAAGGATGAAATCTCACTCATCCTAACGACGCCCCTCCTGCCCCTGCTCAAATGCTTCCTCCTCACTTACCCAAGCGGAGGCCCCTCTCTCAAATCCCCCAGGATGTTCATCTCTCTGCCGGGGAGACTTGGCATGCTGTGTTGTCTGCCTGAGCTTACTCAGCTGTCTCCCCTTGCCACTTACTAGCTCTGTGACTTTGGGAAAGTTACTTAACTTCTCTGAGCCCCACATGCGTAGGACGTGGAATAAGTGAGTAACACATGTAAAACATTTAACCTGGCACATGGTGAGTGCTCAAAGAAAGATTCGCTGTGTTTTTGGCTGTCATTGACTATGGATTCCCATCCCCTGGCATGGTGCCTGGCATGTAGCAGTTGCTCAATAAATGAATAACATGGATAAAATAACTCATTGATTAATTACCTTCCACCTCCTCCCCCACCCCCACCCCAGAAATGCTGCTGTTTGTCCAAGTATAGGACGCCAGATGTAGCACCTGTTTGCTGTCTCCATTAGGCTCGTCTTTCCTCTGGGAGATAAGGCTCCAAGAGTCCCACATAAATTAACACCTTGTCTTCACCCGCACTCAGTTCCAGGGAGGGGGTAGCAGAGGATATTTTGAAACATCCACGCCAGTGTGGAGCCTGGACCAGGGTTTCCCGCCTTCAGGTGTGGATAACACAGAGCTTTGCCACTAGCAGTTCCTTTCCTTCTCACGTTCCTTTCTCTGACTCACGTTCCCAACTCTATCACCTGGAACCAGGAACCCTCGGGTGGGACTCTCTGCCCTCTTGCCCTGTTCCTCAGGAAGCCGGTGTCTGGGACAGGCTACATATCACCTGTTCTCTGTCTGTTGAGTCCACTGATACAATGGAAAGAACACTGGACAGAGAGAGCAGTACAGACTCAAATTGCCATTCCTAGCTGTGTGACCTTAGGCAAGTCACTTAACCTTTCTGGGCCCCCAGTTTGTGATACGATAATGTAGAGAAATGGGTGAGACTCAGCAATCAATATAAGGCCTCAACAAGATTACTCAGATGGGCCGTTCCCTATGACAGCTCCCTGCCCTGGGAGAGAAGAGAAGGAACAGGGCAGGGTCAGGGGTAAATGCCTTGCAGGTCTCCAGAATTTGAAATCCTAAGGGGAATGGGGACGTGGGGTACACCACAGAGCCACCACCATTGCCCTGGTCACAGAAAGATGGCTGACTTGGCGAGCATGAGCAGACATCCTCCCAACAGAGGGACCCATGGCACAAAGCACCACGAACGTGGCTCAGGCTGCCATGTTTCCCTCTTCACACGCAGTTGCTGAAATTGGGTTTGAGCGAAAAGCACAACTTGCTCCCCAGAATGGTCTGAGCACAGAAAGCAGGCTTTGCAACTGCTGGGGTGGGGGTGCGGGGCAGTCACCAAGGCCCCATCCCTCTACCCACCCCAGGGAGGACACGCAGTGATCAGTGTGGCTCTGGAGTCTCCCTCCTGGGCAGAGACCAGCAAAAACCAAACAGGGCCTGACACCCCAAACTGTGGGAGGGCCTCGAAAAGCCACGGCTGAGCTCAGAACCTCTTTAGGCTAGAATTGGGCAAGACCCTGCTGGGCGTGGCTCCCCACCCTGGGATTGACACATACCTCAACCAGGTTGCCTTTGGTGCCTCAGACTTAAAATACATTGTTATTTCTATACCGGTGCACCTGCCACTCCCCACCCGCTTCCCGGACTAAACAGGAAGCCTCTGGCAAGTAAGTAGCCGCCTGTCTGACACCTCGGTGGAGGAACCCATCCCCAGCCCACACTCAGCTTCTTCCTTTTTGCATGCACAAGTATTGACCGAGCACAGATGTAGGTGCCAGGGTCCCAGGTTGGAGGCCGGAGGCTCATTCTTTTGGGGTGTATGCTAAGGTGACCAACTTTTTTCCAATGAAAAAGAGGACATAAATAAAAGAAACAAATATTGCAAATAAAAAAATTTATTCTTTGCAACAATAACTAAACAGAAAGCATTATAATATAGTAACTAGATCACGCAGGCGTATTATGATTATTATTTAAATATGAATAGTTTTCGATTGAATATTTTTTGTTAATGTGTAATTTTCTAACAAAATATTAGAAATATCCGTACAAGAACTATTTTTCATATTGAATTTCACAGCAAGTGCTGCAGCTAGAGTATCAACATTCAGTCTTGACTTTTCAGTTGTCTAAAAATCATTAGCAATTGAAAATACCCTTTCAACTGCTGCGTTAGTGCCAGGGCGGCACCATGTAAATTGGACTAGAAGAAGTAAATTTTCTTATGGTATATGTGCATTTTTGAAATGGTTGAATATTTCTTCCCATCTTTTATCAACTTCAACATGTTCATTTTCCCACTCGACCAATTTTTCAGAATTTAAATAAATATTCAGTTTTCTAATTTCTTCAAATAGACAATTGTCTATTTTAATGTCTGGTAGTTCTGTGGATAAAAACTGAACACAAGTCGAAAAGGAGGACATCTAGGAGGACACTTTTAGAGGGAGGACAGAACTTCCAAACGGAGGACTGTCCTCCCTAAAGGAGGACGGTTGGTCACCTTATGTATGCTGCTAAATCTCTAATTGGGCCTCCAGCTTTGGTCCCCCAGGTTCCTGAAGGTAGAATCCGCCTGCCCCCTCGATCCCAGAAGGGGGCAGTGGGTCCAGCCTGAGAAGGAGGAGCCAAAAGCTTAATGCTCACACAGGGAACAAGTTCCCAGTTTCTTCCTTCCCACGGTACCAGAGGTGTGGCCACGCCATGGAAAACTCACAGGCAGGATCTGGGATCTCAGCGGGGGAGCGAGACCAGGCTCCATTGCGGGGAATCCTGACACCCAGGCCAGGCTGGAGCCCTGGGAAATGAGTCTCAGGCAACTGGTGTGTACAGGCCTGGGCAAAGTCAGGGCCGGCTAGAGCCTCTCTTTTTCTCACCAGCCTGGAATTTCTCACTCAGCTTTGTGGACAGTAAGCATAGACATCAAGCTTGGGGCCCCAGAGCCAAGATTCCAAAGAAAAATTTCTCAGGCAAATGTCTCAGGTTCTTCCGTCTCCCCACAACACTTTCTAGCTTGTGCTTGCCAGCCTTTGGCCCCGATAGCTCCTGAGCCTGAAATACCCTCCCCGCAGCCCCAGCCCCAAACCCCCCCCCCCACCTCAGGACCAGCCCCATTGCCACCTCCTCCAAGAAGTCTTCTCTGATCCTACCAGGTGGGAGGGTGTCTCTCTCCTTTGAACACACAAGTGCAGGCTGTGGTTAGGACTTGGGCTACTCAAATGAGATGGGCCTGGGTTCATAGGCTGGCTCTGCCCCTTCCCAACTGGGTGACCTCAGACAAGTTCCCTCTCCTTGCTGAGCCTGAGTGTTTTCCCATTTATAATAAGAGAATAATGACAGTGCCTTTAAACCCCCCACAATCTTATACAGGCAAGGGGCTTAGACTTGCGCCTGGCACCTAGCAAGCTCTCAATAAACATTAATGATTTCTCTGTCACTTATACTTCTCCCCATAGCAGAGGGTGTCAGTCTTTCCTACCAAAGGGAAGTATGTTCAACCCACAGAAAGTACTCTATAAACATGCTGAATGAATGACCAGGTGGGGAGTGACAGGGCCAGCACTACAATAAGCTTTCCCAAAAGTTGCTATTAGTGCTGGGTTGACCCCAACAGTGACCTTTCCCACCTTGGTCAATGCCCCCTAGGCACAGGGTCCTCTGATAAATGCCACTCAAGTGCAGGGTCTTTTGCTCATCTCTCTGACGCAGCTGTCCTCCAGCTTTCCCAAGTATGTCCAGCTGCCTCCTCCATGTGGGTGCAGGAAGGAAGGGGAGAGCAAAAAGCACACTGGTTGAAGCCCTCGTTCACTGGTGGCAGAGTGTAGGCTGGAGCCAACTCCAATGGCATGGTGGCTGAGCCCTGCCCTGGGAACAGCTGTCACTTCTCACCCTGTGGACTCAGGTCCAGAGTCTGTGGTGATCGGCAGGGCTCTCTCTTGAGAATTCTCAAATGTCTTTCTCCATCTCATTCAGAAAACATCAGGGGATGCCGGGATGGCTCAGTGGGTGGAGCGCTCCCCTGGCAGCCCCAGGGTCCAAGGATCAAACCCCCTGGCCTGTGTGGACCCACATGCTGAACTGGGGTGTGCTTCCCATGTGGGAGGCCCCTAATTCAGCTCCCATGAGCTTCCCATGCGGGAGACCCCTGCCCACTTGTGTGGAATGAAACCATGTTGAAAACTGATGATGTACAACCATGGAGACTGCTCTGGGCCCTCCCCCTTCTCTGTCTCTTTCAGTCAAAAACAATAAATTAAATCTTAAAAAAAAAATAAAATGAAAAAGCCCACCAAACACAATCCACAGGGTTAGAGGGAAGGAACTGAATAGAGAAGAAACCTGTACCAACTGGGGAGGTAGGGGGAGGGGTTCCAGAGGCCAAGCCTTTCCCAACAGAGTTTGCTTTGGAGGTTGTGGGGAAAGGGGAGACATTTAAACAGAAACAGAAAGTGGAGCCAAGAAAAACCAGCCCCTCACACATCACTGGATGAGTGCCTTTCCCAATCTGAGACTCAGTTCCATTTATTTATTTATTTATTTATTTATTTATTTATTTATTTATTTATTTATATTTATTTATTTATTGGTTTGAGATTCCATTTCTTTGTCTCTAAAATGAAGGGTACGGCCCAGAAAGATCTCCAGGTTCCTCACAGCTCTAATGTTCTCTGATTTGATGGCTGCAGGCTTCTGCAAATGTACATAAAAGAGATTCGTTTTAGCAGTAGCAACAACAAAACTGAAAATCAGATTTATCATTTTAATTAAATATACTTTACATTCTAAATTTCTAGAGAACAAAATGCTCCCTCCCCACCACCACATCAGTTTTCCCTTTGTGGGAGATGTTCATGTCTGATGTTCAATTTAAGAAAATGCCAAACCAGCCCCTAAGAATACAATGAACAAGACCCTAACAGGTATTTCTTAACAGGAAAGTGGGACCTTTATGGGGTGTGTGTGTGGGGGGGGGGGAAGAACATTAAAAAGGAAATGTCGCAGAGGGGAGGTCAGGAGATTAGAGGACTGGAGATCGGGCTGGTAAGAACCTTGCCTTGGCTCTCAGAAGGGGCCACCCCTGGAGCTAGGTGAACCCTGGAAAGAGACTCAGCAGGTAGGAGTTTGGTCCCCTCTCTCACTTCCCCATCCCTGGGTGACATAAGGCAAATTGCTCTCTGAACTCTAGAGTGCTCGACTATGAAACAGAACTAAAAATACCTACTTGGAAGAATGCTGGGGAAATATAAGATAACATTATCTGGAAAAGCTTAGGAAAACCATAAAGTGTAAAGCAGACGGGCAAACACCCTATTTTGGAAACTGCAATTGGGATCCAGAATGCCTAGTCCCCATCTGCTTAGGTATTGTGTCCTCTCGGCATGTGTCCCCACAACGTCCTTCCTTTCTGGCATTCGTGCCCCCCCCCACCCCTGCACAGGCGTTGGGTCTCCCCCCAGGGAGAAGAAAGCAGTGCCTTCACCCAGGAAGAGCGCCATATCCTGGGGTCTGGGCTCCATGGCCCCAGATAGTAAATTAACTTTGGCTGTAAATTACCAGATAAATCTGGGCTGGGGTGACCAACAGGACAGATGAGAATCCACAGGAGAGATAAATCGAGAGCAGCAGCTCCCTGAGTCGCAGGGAAGCCCAGCTTCAGGGACAGTCAGGGGTGGGGTGAGGATACGGGGACAGATAGGGACAGAGGAGGAGGAAGAGTTTGTTTGGGGAGAAAATTTCAGAAATAAAACCAGGAATCCCCGCCACCACCACCGTTCCCCTCAAGAAAGAGTCTGGGATGCGTCCAGTGCCCAGACTTCTGCCAGCTGTGGGGTTCCCTGCCGCTGCCCTAGTGAGCTGGGGCACTCGCTCGATTGCCCATTATTAGTGATGGCCAGAGCAAATATAGACACTCAGAGAACGGAGGGGAGACTAAGTGGAACAAGCAGCATTTAATCCTTCCCAAGGCAGAGCCCCGCCCAGTGGGAGCTGTGGCCCTCATAATTCAAGTCCACACTTAATTAAAAAGGGGAACATCCTGGACTCTGCCCAACTGGCACCGATTCCATTCCAATCTTTCAGGCTGCTGACGTTTGTCCATTTGTCTCTCTTTGACAGAAAGGGGAAAAATTCAAAAGGAAAAATAAAAATCATATACCTTGCCGCTTTCAGAGAGGGCCGGTCCTTGAGCTGGGCACTTCGCCCAAAAGCAGAGGGCTGAAATCTGCGCCATAGGAAAAGACGCAGAACAGGACAAGGAAAGCTCTGCATTTGGGGGATGTCCTGAGCTGCTGCTGCAGGCAGCCAATATGAAAACAGCCGAAGTCACCAGCACCCTCGAAAAGTCAAAATGGGGAAGCCAGGATGGCTCAGCAGGTGGAGCACTCGCTTTGCAGCCCCGGTGATCGAGAATCGATCCCAGCCCCTTACCTGTGTGGGCCCATAGGCTGAACTGAGGTGTGCTTCCCATGCAGGAGGCCCCCAGTTTGGTTCTCGCCCCCTGGTTCAGCCCCTGGCTCAAGGGGGCGTGCCTCCCATGCAGGAGGCCCCCAGCCCAGTTCCTGGCCACAGGCCCCCACCCACCTGTGTGGAACAAAACCATGTTGAAAACTGATGACGTACAACTATGGAGATTGCTCTGGGTCCTCCCCCTTGTCTCTCTCTCTATCTCTCTGTCTCTGTCAAAAACTAGAAAATAAATCTAAAAAAAAAAAAAAAAGTATAAATTACTTTCCTTGGAGTACCCTTGGTCTCTCTTTGGCCTCCCAGACTCTTTCCCAGCATTGGGCTTAACCTTTCCTCCAGGGACAATATTCCAGATAAAAGGAGAACGCATTTATTATTCAGCCTGTTTAAGCATATTTCAATTCTCCTCACTGGGTTTCTGACAAGTTCCTATATAGCTCCCCAACAGGTGAAGCCCCAGGAATCCAAAAATCAGCCCAGTGTTTGGCTTGGCCCCACACTGGTGTCATTGCGTCTATCACTCTACTGCTGAGAATATCACAGCTGCCACTCAGGTAAAGGTCTCTCCCTGAACCAGAACCTCCCACCTCGATTCCTGACTGCTGGCTCCCTCTGCACTGGGAGATCCCGTGACAGTCAGGCTGGGGTTATCATCTGGTTCTGCCAAGGTTCTTAAGGACATCCCACCCCTACAACATAAGGCAAAGAGAGGTCTGGTCTCTATCCAAGGCCTCAGTTCTCCACCAGCACGCCCTCTGGAATTGAACAAGTCACTAGTTTTCGCTTTCTCTTTCCTCTTTAGCCCAGCAGGCTCCCTGCCAGCTGCCTGAATGGAGGGCCCCCTTTTCTGTGGGTCTCAAGAGACATCTCAGGCTAAGTGGAAGGTGGAGAGGCACAAGGGATGCTGTTCCACCTCCTCCCAAGCACATTCTCCAAAAGTGGTGCCTTTCCAACCATTTTCAAGGTGAGACCCACGACCTTGTAGATCCATCTATAACAGAAGCCGTGGGGTAGTGGCTCTTAACCCAAGAGGAAGTCTTCACAGACCTGCTCCGGGGTGAGCCCGGGTGAACCCTGTTCTTAGCAAATGCACATGTGCACGTCCACACTGACGCAGGCAGTTGGTTTCAGGGGTTTGCGCACCCACTGTCCCTGGGTTCAGGACCCAGGCAATTTAGAGGACGCGATGTGAAAGTGGAAGGCCCAAGAGTCGTTTTTGTTGTGTGGTTTTCTTCTTGGTGGTCCTGACTCACCAGCCTCTGAGAAGACCTCATGGTTCCTCTACCACCACCTGACCCTGCTCCCTGGTTCACTCCCCCTCATGTCAGCTCCAGTCTGGGAGACACTAAAGGGACATAGACCACTTACCCCCCGTTTGTCTTATCCACCTGGCCTTACTTACCAAGCTGACTCCCTCGGTTACCCTCTGAGTTTCACCCTTTAAGCCTCTGGGACTCTCAGGACTTCCAGACATTGAGGAAGCCTGGCCTTTGAAGACATTTCTATCCTTGCTTCAGTCAGGTTTACAGATCACCCAGCCCCCTGCCACTACCCTAGCTGAAAGCCCTGTGGGAGGCCCTGTGGGAAGCCCTGCTTCTCCATGGCTCCTGGGCCTCTTAGCCTAACCCAGGTGCCTCAAATAGCTTCCTCTCTCTCCCCTTTCATCCCAGAGCTCTGACCTTCCAGCCTTAGGCTGCCTTGGTATGAACATCTGCATATCTAAAACCCACATTTACATTTTATAACTTAGACTCCTGGGAAACTCAGAGTCCAGTTCCAATATAAAGGGAAGGAAGCATTTACATATGCAACCCCCACCAAAGATGCTTTGCAAGGGGGGCAGGGGACTGTCAGGGAGCATGTTGTGCGATCCTCCCTGGAGCTGTGTCCCCAGGAGGGGACTGTGAGCATCCTTCGTCCAGTTGTGTCCATGTGTACATACTCTCAGGTTTGTCCTCCCTCCAGCTTATTGTATGTTCCCTCAAGGTGTAGTCTTTGTGCCTAGTCCACTTGGGGTGTCCTCAGTGTGCTGAGTGGACTCTTGGGGTAGATGTGTGTTTTTGGGGCCTCCGTTTCCTCATTTGTAAAATTGGGACAGGGAAGGCTGGGATGGCTCAGCGGGTGAAGCGCTCACTTTGAAGCCCCGAGGACTAAGGATCGAATCCCGGCCCATGCGGACCCACATGCTGAACTGGGGTGTGCCCCCAGTTCAGTTCTTGCCGGGACCTATGTGGGAGGCTCCCAGCCCAGTTCCTGCCCTGTGCAGCCCTGTGCCCACCTGTGGAGTGAAACTATATGAAAAACTAATGCTGTCAACTGTGGAGACTGCTCTGGGCCCTCCCCCTTCTCTCTGTCTCTCTGTCAAAAAAAAAATTGGGACAATTCACAGGACTCCTGTGCAGGCTGCATAAGTCAGTGCAGGTGGGTCCTTGCAGCCGTGCATGGCAAGTAAGTGTTCTGGTGATAGGATTTCCAACAGAAACCTCCAGCCCCTTTATTCCTTCTTCTCCCTAACTCCCTCAAGCCCTGGAAGAGGCTCACGTGTTTCCCCTGGAGATCTCACGGCTCTGAACCTGGGTATTGTTGGGTCAGAGGCCAGGTGACCACAGTGGTGACAGTCTTCTGTCACTCAGGCCTGCGTGCTGAGCTAGAGCCAAAGAAGGTCCCTGGATGGGGAAAGGGGAAAGGCAGTGACTCTCCAGGGAGCCAGGGGCCCTCCCTAAGAAAGTAAAAACTTAGAACCAGCGGGGAACCCCTAGGGAGTCCCCAACTGGAGTGCCTGCTCCTGGGCTCACCAGAATGTTCTTCCTTGTCAGGGAGACTACATCAAAGCTGCCTTCCAGAACCTTTGTCCTCCTCCCCCACTTCTCTTGGCCCCAGAGACACAAGCTCCTCCCTAAACTGGTTCCATCCAGCCCAAAGCAGGAATTTGCTTGGGCTTGTCTCCTCCCTTGGGCTGGGTTCCTGCTAAGCTCCATTAGTTTCTTCTTTATTGTACCTATTCACCAAACAAGTATTTGCTATTTGTGGGACCCTCATAAGTGTGAAGCAGGCTGAGGGAAGAATTACAAAGGCATATGAGACTTCTTCCTCGGAGCCCTAGAGAATTCTACATACATAGAGATTACTGTACTATGAGGCAGAATAAAAGACATAGACAAGAAATGTGAGTCCTTAAGGAACTGATTCAGGCTATCTGGAAGACTTCCTGGAGGAGAAGGGCATGAGGCTCAATCAGAGAAAAGAGGGTATTTTCATTTGCCCAAAATGAACTTGTGTAATGAGCCCTAAATAGGTACATAGAGGTGTTTGATTTTCTAGTGCCACCTGACTCTGACCAACTGAGAGAGCTCATGTGTATCATTTCCTTCTTTGAACCTCATCTGTAAAGTGGGATGTTAGAGTATATGAATTTGAAGGCAGCTCCCACTGCCTTGAGTTTTGGCCTGTCTCTTGTTTATCACAAACAGGCAGGAAGTACAATCAGGCTCTCCTCATAGACTGGAGACTCAGAGAATTGCCTCAGAAAAAAAGGTCTGGGGG